>JAQGAU010000369.1:0-29793 GCA_034698045.1 Paramacrobiotus richtersi
ATTTAATCCGACAGCACGTTCCTTGGTTGATTGAGTGAATGTGTCAAGACGCTCAAATATCGCTGGGGAAAAAATGGTACGGGCATAATGTCACCAATTCTCAAGTGCATACATCGATCGTTTCGTCCCTGTTCAGATATGTCTGTTTACATAGATTATAAATACATTTCTACAGGTAGGAGACTCTTTGTGAAACATGAACTGTAACAACAATACTTAGGTGGTGGACTTCCTGCTGCTGTTATCGACCGTTTTTTGGCGTTCCTTGATGGACCGTAACGAGGACATTCTTTAGCTTATAGAGTATTAGGAAACATCTTGAAATGGGTTTACTGTAAGTCTTCCTTCGCTTCGCAACAGTAACGCTCTTCTCCGTATACGTAAACAGTTACTGTATAATTATAGGTCTCAAAAAAGATGTACAGGGGTTTTTCAGATAGACCTACGCGAATGTTAAGAAATTCTCGAAGCAAGAATCCCTAAATCTTTGAGAGAAACAGAGCGACGATTCTGGTACTTACTTTCACCGTTTGTAACACCGTACAAGATAAAATTGACGTCAAGGTCATAAATCGCAGTTATACCATGATCCACTACCACTCACCATGCAGAGAAGATGGCTGAGCAAATAAAGGAAACTACAGACGCAGAGAATATCGGGCAGCTTCGACTTGATTGCCGTCATCCTTTCCGCAACACCGGTTCACACACAAATCCACATAATCCCCACTGAGAAATAAATTTTCTTCCACCGCTTTACTTCCTGGTATAAAGAAATGCTTGCTCAACAATCCCAGCTAATAAAAAAAGTGTTCCCAACCGTGTCGCAACTAATTATCCTCACAGCCTTAACCATATTACCACGCTTCCCGTGAGAGTGTAACCACCAAATCTCTGGATAGCAAATGAACAAAGTATAGGCGCAAGCGCAGTCGAACAGCTGTGCGGTTGGGGGATACAAGCAATTACCCGGCTGGAACGCACATAATGCTCCTATCGGAAATCAAATCAACGAGGAGCATGGCTACATGCATGCCATGACAAGGCAGTTTGGTCTGGCTGCAGCAGCATCCCTTTGAAAGAGGGAACGTACGGGTGTACCAGGGAGAAACGGCGGTGCGGCGGGCAGTTAATTTTGCTTCCAGCTAATCAATACCTGCCAGTTTATTCAATATCGGCCGGGGTCGAGTGCTTTTCACTTACCTGCGGGATTTTAACGAGCGTTTATCCATACGCCAAGGGCTCCTCGCCGATCGAAAGAAATGGGTAGCGATTACTTTGTTAATGGTTGGTAGAGGCAAGTGAAAACGGAGGGAATGCTTCGCATCCTTATGTGCTTGTTAACAGGAGAACGTACTGTAGAAAAGTCTCAAATAGACGGCATTATGGAATTTCGCTCGTCAGATGATATATGTAACTGACAAATGACATGTCTCGTGTGTCAGAAAAAGAACATGTTTACAGTTTTAGGAATTGGGCTTGTTTGGGATTTAGGAACATCTGCAACGTTAATCTTAAAGAAACCACCGACGAATACGACTTATACGAGTAAAACTCGTATACCGTATGCGCCTATGTAAAATTGTAAAGTTTATAGTTGATTAACATTCAGGTAGAGGGAGCTTTTGGAGTTTCTTATTAACATGGCTTAACGTAACAAATGTGCACTGCAACATTCTTTAAGTTTTAAATTTTACCAGAATTAGTTTTAGTAACCCGAAGTAATGTAAGACCACCAATCTCGCCCGAACGAGTATAAGATATATATGCCGAACTCGCATTTCCTTCTTTCGAACAAAACTTGTTGACTTTATATCCGATTCTCCGAATACCGACCGGAACACGGGATAACCCGATGTCAACCTTTGACATCGGAATAAGCTTCATTTAACGGCATGTGACCTTCCATAAAAAGACCCTCATAACTAACGAGCGTATATTTATTGACTTTTGCCACAGTAAGTGTTGATCTCCCACTCTAGTGGGGGCAATATGGCATTGTGATTTACGATTCCACAACTGTCCAACAATCATATTCATAATAGGATGAACAACCACATAAGTATGCTGGATGCTGGTACAATCGATTTTTTGAATTATGGGCAACTTGCTTGTTATTAAAGTTCATGCGCCCATGGCGGTTTCTGTAATGGATCTGCGGACCTCCCACATAATCAGGGATAGAAACGAAGAGGCGTGTTGTAGCGTGCTCAAAGACGACGTGCTGCTGATGCAAAGACTGTATGCAAAAATAGTAATTAAACTGCTTTCCTGTGGAAATCCCGAGCTGATTAATTAGCCTGATTCCAAGTCACTGCAGATTTAATGTTGGGGAAGAGAAACCTCTTGGAAATTCTTGAAATTAAAGCCGTATATTTACCAATCAAACCACAAATTATCTGATTTCGCATAGGTCATCTTGTAGTGGTTGTGACCAACCGGGAATCATGGTATTAACAAAGCTTCTTGACAAGTATGTTAGGTTACCGCAAAGCACATACTGAGTAGTGCAAAACTAGTTTCAAAACCCTAAAAATATATAGTTATGCTACTAATCCGAATACAAAATGAAAAGGTCGTTGTTTAATGAAACACAAAAACACGGCATCGGCATGCTCGATTTGAATATTGTAGCTGAAATTGCGGTTTTTTCGAAGGACTTACAGATTATTTGAATATACACCTTTGAAACTGAGCTTGTTCATCAAGAAACGTAACCATTTTGACCGAATATTGGTCTTAGTTGAAACGGTTGGAGCCGGCTAAGGCCTGGTACAGTATATCATTTCCGGTTGCTTCCTTTTCAAAATGAACACACTGATACCGTAAATCACATTCCCTAATAAACGATACATTCAATATTACTCGCGTAAAGTGGATATTATTAAGGTAGTTTATAGACCACTATAGAAAATGTGTAGGAATCCTGTCGCTTGCGGGCCGTTCCGTTGTCGCTTGCGGCCATTCAATTACGCTCAAATTACCGTAAAACTTACGAAGCAGCGAACCTCCTGATCATTTATTTATCGTCAGACGTGTCTAATTTATTGCTGGTTGACCGAAGCGTTGCCAATCATTATCGTTGCGGGAAGTCCCGTAAGCAGTAAAAACAAGACAACAAAAACATATAAAACTGACAAAATGAAAGAAGCGGGACGGGCGCTGCAGAGAAAACAACTATCCCTCCATTGAAAATGCTAGACATTATTATCGTTCCTCTGATTCACAGCAATATACTCCTGCCCATCCCGATTCGTCGCAATCAACGCCTTGGCCCGTCCCCAACTTAACCGGCACGTGATGGTCTGCGCTAAAGAGACGATAAAGCTGATGATATCCAATGACAATATGGCAATATCCTTGGCCAGATACCACGCATGATCCGCACCGTACCGCGTATCCCGATGGATCGTCGTGGCGGCACTGACGACGATAAAGTATAGTGCGGCAATGGTCAGGATTCCGCTGAGGATGAAGGATGCTAGGAGGGCGGTCAGACGTTTGGATAACGTTGTTTGATTGTTGATTTTGAAAGGCCGTCCAGCTAGGATACCGAAGGACCCACAGATCCACAGGGTTAGCCCGGTGATCAGGGAGACCAGTTTGTGGAGGTGCCACACGCGGAAGACTTTGATGAACTGTACAAGGGCTGAAAGAAGGAATTTTGTCAGCCGTCTACTGTACAGCTGCTTTTAATCTGCGGTAATGGGGGAATTATGTTCCTCTGCCCTTCGTTGTTCGAGACATCGATTTTACAGGCATTTTACAATACAGTGGTTAGCATGAGTGTCGAACTTCTGCACACGGTAGCAAACGTTCTGTTTACGCTTGAAAGATGCGCTTGAAAGATCTGTTAGAAAAAATTCTGAACTTTTTTCGAACAAAAAGATCTTGTCTGCTGGAGCCGTGAACGTTTTTAAGTTTATGCTCAGAACTGTGGATCTGTCGTAGTGGTATTTTTATACTTGTGTTAGCATTTGTTACGACCAGACTTGAAGTCCCTGATGGGTTGTCTGCTCTTGTGTTATAATAATAAATAATAATACTACTAATACAGTTTACTACACTGCAATGTTGTTGTAATGATAAAGGGTTACTATCACAGTGAACGAAAAAGAGTGCGCGCAATAAATTCATATTAAATTGCTGCATACAGTGCATAGTGCGTAGTATATTAGCCTTAGGCGAAAAGTCTACTATACGTCAAGTACAGGACAATCCCATGTATCAGAAGTCTTCCTTTGAGCTGATCATGTAGTTCATTTTCTTGCTTTAATTACACAACATTGCGCATGAATATGCTCTACAAAAATAAAACGGTTCTAACTTCTAATGCAAATAAAAAAGCGCTTCTTCTAAAACTGAAATTTTCTGGAATCTACCTTAATTGTAAGCAAATTCAGAAACACGGTTATGCGGTTTCGACTTGAACATAAGTTATTATGGGATTTTTCGAGAAAGAGGCATTCAAAACGATCGAGCACTTTTGTATGTGGGATAGCGATTAATTAAGCTTTTTTACGGTAATATTGCGGAATGACCAGATAACTTTAATACAAATCTTTTTATACTCCGTAAACATTAATTCTTTCCCATCTTAAACTCGCGCGAGTTAGATCGAAAAACAAGATAAAGCTTATGTACAAACCAGCTTTACTTGTTCTTATCCGAGACACAATTAGTACAACATACAAATTTGCAAAATATCACAAGTTCTGATGTAAACAATATGACCAATATTAAATAAAGCATCGTGCAATTGTTAGCAACAACTTACTAGTGGTGTAATAAATGGTGAAGATCGCCCCAATGATAACCTGCACAATTCCCAGTCCTAACACCAGCCGGTAATTGTAGGGTTCCATAGGAAATGTGGAACTTACTTGCTCCCGCATGCCTACCTCTCTATCGCACGTGGAACAACTGGTGTGGTGCTCGCATTGTCGAGAGCGATTATTAACCATCAATGCCACATGAAAGCAGCTATAACTTTCACGCCGCGGGCCTTTGTCAACGCTGTGTGATAGCACGTCTAACTGGTCAGACTGGTTGGGTATAGAATGGGGATGTATAGTACAACGCGTGCGTGGAGTGCAAAATTGCAAATTGCAGACATTACGATGGCTAATGATATACTGCTATCATGAATGCGATCTCTAAACGGGACAAGTAGACAGGTACAAAGGGCAGTAATTTGTTGCGGATATCTGACGGTAGGAAATGTTTCAATTAACGAGTCTGGTGCTGATCACAAGAGAACGATTTACCGGTGTGCAGCTGCTAACAAGAGCAGATTTAATGTGTTGTTTAACATGTTTAATTGGTTCATGTTTAGCTAGCGTATGTATGTCGTGAGATAACAAACGCTAACTTCTAAATCAAATCAGCGGCATAAATATCGATCCATTAAAATTGTAGAACCACCAACCAAGCAATTGCTGATTACACGAATTCACCAATTACCGGCTAAAAAAAGCTGAGAGATAACAAAATAAACCTGCTCGATGGTGGTGTAATGTCCACGCTACTGGCGTCCTACATAATAACCGGTGAAAATAGAGCTCTGGTAGCGGCGTTCTCGAACTGCTGACCCTTGGTTGCTACCAACTGATCCGGCCCAAGCGGGTGTAGACGCCCTACGCTCACTACGTCGGCACATTGAAACGGTCCGCTGCTGCGAGAAAGAAATTTGCGTAGGAACTAGAAGCAAATGTAAAAAATTAAGAATATCGGGTATTGTGACTATCGCGGCTCAAGGACTATTCAGAAGGGAAAATAGTACGTAAATGTCAGACAGCTAGGCAACAACAACTTTATTCCTCTGGCCCATTTTGACCAGCAGGTGCCATGCATTTATGCATGACATCAGATACTGTGAGAAACCATAACCGTAAGGAAACAATGTGAACAATTATACAAATATACAGTAAAGTCTGTGGGTGCGACATTTCCGTTCGCTGCCGAATTCGCAATATTGTGAAGCTGTTAGTACTAGAATAACATATACATACAAGTACGATATAAACATGCTACAGAAGAAAACAACAACCGCTACCAATCCAAACTTTCAGGCTACTGAGTGCCTCCGTCCAAGATAAGTCGCCCGTGGTAGCAGTCTTTCACATCCTTCAGCAAACGGCGCACGAAATTACCAATTGCATGGGCATTCTGATCCAACTCGTCGGTCCCATACTTGCTGTTCAGACAGTACTTCATGTATTCAAGAGATCCGGTGGTTGCATTGTCATCCGTTCGAGCAGGGATTCGCGTGATGGCAAATGAAGGGGACAACTGAACAAAGCGTGCGCTTCGTCCTCAAGAACTTCGCAGTGCCGGCACACACAGGCAGCGGTTCCGGTTTTTCTGGCTTATGCTTACGTACTTTTCCATGAGATCTGTAGCGACTGGCAAGTGGCCGGATGAAGAGTCTTGCCGTCTTGCCGTCTGGCCGTAAGACGGCTGAACGGACGGGTCTCTCTGTCCCCTTCTCTCAGTCCCTCTATACAAAGGTGCTAAATTGTAAGAGAGGCCGGTCTGATTGCAGTGGCAGGGCTGCGCTGCAGATGAAAGACATTCTAGCTTATTTCTAGGAACTGTTTATTACACTCGTCAACATTTTTCATAATCGCTCTTTCTGCAGCTGTCTAGGTACGAAGTAGTATAACAAACAGCACATCGATATTCTCTTTATCGGTCTGTTGAAGGCATCACTACTCTACCAAGCTTTTCAGTAACATCTTCCCTTTTCGTTCTTACGAAAAGCGAACCATAAACCTCTACATTCGTGGAATACCGAAAAAGACTCACAATTTCACCATGGCTGCAAACAACACTGATGGAATGGTGTGGGGTTGGCAAAGCAAAGTCAAGACCATCGCCGAACGAAGCAAACATATTTTGGGGACGGATTTCCTTTGCGATGTTACCTTTCGCGTGGGACCAAAGGATGGAGAGACCGTCGACATCAAAGCACACAAGTACGAATATCAAAATTATAATATCTTATTGCGTTAGTTTTGCTGCCACAGTTTCTCATGGTCTGGTGAAGAAAGCAGCGTTTACCAGGGAGCCTCGTTCCTAATTTAGTCATTAAATGTGATTTAAATACTTGTAACTGTTTAAATACTTGCATATACACTGTTTTTTAAATATTGTTCTAATACCTAAAAATTAATTCGAATTATCTGATGGCTGTCCTTAACGAATTTCACTATGAGCTTTCACGAACATAAATCGTGCACGGAATGGGAGCGTTATTTTTGCAAGTGCGTTGTTAGTTTTAGCTGTTAGCAATAGTGCTGCAGAAGTACTGTTTCTCGGTAAATAATTTATAATCATATAAGTCATATTATTTAAGTTGCATATACTCATAAATCATGAAATGGTCTTGAAGAAAACGGTTGTGTATTGGCCGCTTTTAGACATTCTGTTAACTATATGGAAATTGTCATCCTGGATTGGTTGTAATTTATCTACATTTCAGTGTTTCATTAGATTCCTCTTGGCGTTGGGAAGTGCAGTTTTTGAAACCATGTTCTACGGCAACCTTCCGGAAACCAAGAGCATCGTTCCCATCACTGACATTGATCCTGAGCCGTTCAGGATCGTATTAAGGTTTGGAATGCTGATTCTCACTGTGTGTAGTTAAACTTTCGTCTGCCAGTTGACGGAAAGCCCGTTTTTGGATAGGTATCTTTATCACGATCAAATCGGACCATTGGCTGATACCACCGCATTTCCCACACTGTACGCAGCGAAGAAATATGGTCTGCCAATCCTGAAGGGCGTTTGTGAGGGATATCTGCGGGAAAACGTTTCCTCTAAGAAATGTCTTCCTTGGTTTGTTCAGGTACGTACACGCACGGTGGATTATGAATGATAAAATAATAAAAAATTATGTTACGAGTTCAAACAGACCTGGACTGGTTAAAGGGTGTATATTTACAAAATGCAATTATGCACTTCCGTTAATTGTGAACATTTACGTGTTACAAGTACAGTCAACGCATTGGGCCTTATAGTTTAGTGTTTATACTTTACAGGCAAAGATGTATGATGAACCAGAGTTGGCCGAGTTTTTCCTCTCAAAAATCGATGCCCAAGGACCGTTGGTTTTGAAGTCAGCCGACTTCTTGAAAGTGGACATTGGAATTGTGGAGGAAATCTTATCGCGGGACTCGTTGAAGGTTAGGGAGGTGGATGTATATAACGCTGCAGTCAGGCAAGAGTCAAATTAAATTAAGTTTAATTAATTATTAAGTTTAACAATGCGTTGCCCTTCCAGATGGGCAAAAAACCACTGTGCAAAGAATCAGATCGATCCGACGGGCGCGAATTTGCGAATGGCCTTGGGGGATGCGCTGTTTCTGGTCAGGTTTCCTATCATGACATCCCATGAGGTTGCTGCAGGACCAGTTAAGGTACTTGTGCGTGATATGCGAGAATTCATGCGGAAGTCCCTTTTCTAAGTCAGTGAACGGAAATGTCGGATGTCCTGTATTGGACTAGCATAGGTGTTAACTTCACGGCAAGAAAACGCAAAACATCAAATTTATTCAGATTAATCCGTCTAAATATCCTGTCAAAATTGATCAAGCAGCATCGATGGTTAACAAGAAAACATTATATAATTATCTGGAAACTGCATATCTTTCATTAAATGTAAACGGTACATTTCGCAGTCGGGCGTGCTGCTTCCTGAAGAAGTTACACAGCTGTTCCAGTGTTGGTATGCTAATGAAGCACTGCCGGGAAATTTCAATACCACAAGAAGACAGATATCCGCGGAATTGCACATTGCCAGATTTGATGGCAAACAGGATGGATGGACGTATACAGCAGGCAGATCAAATGCGATAAAGTATGCATTTGTACAGAAGATTTATTTGCTGTCTCATTTTTGTAGTTTCTGTTTTTCAGGCTTTGTATCACATCTGTGACGGACAAAACGAATCGAAATGTGGTAAAAGTGTGACTTTATCGAAATGAGTATACCGGACTGCTTGTTTCCACGTTCGGTATTTCTTTAGGATTTAGCGTCGATCAGCTTAGTCGCTGTTGGATTCTATCTTTCCAGCGGTATTCCAAGCATGCCATATTGTACCGCAGGCGGCACTTGTGGATATTGTGGATATTCTCAGAATCGATGTAGATGCTCCGGCGCTTCTCGTATTGCTCGTGCTCAATCCAACGCTCCCACCCTAACTTTGAGGGTGTATGTCGAAGAAAGAGCCAACCAACGGGAACTGGTTGAGTATCGCCAGATCTTTCGTCCTCCAGCGGGTGAAACTGGGGACCGTGTGCAGAAGATTGCTTTGAGCAAGGCCGTACCACTGAAAGTGCATCAGCGCTACACTGTATCGGTTGACATGACGGTAAAACTCTAATGTCACATAATGCTAAACAGATAAATGCGGCTTAAGAAAATGTTTTTTTTAAATATGTGATCTTTATAATAGTCAAATGTTGCAGGGAATCCAAAAATCTTATTACGGTACGGAGGGAAGTAGCAGCGTTACGATGCCGACGTCGTCGGATGATTTTCATGTTACAGTGCAGTTTTCCTCAGTTTCCGAAGGTGAGATATATGACAATTGGGTTTTTTTAAATAGCCGGTTAAGAATGACGATTTAAATTGGTTTTAGCTAACGGCAATCAAGCGTCTGGTGCATCCGGTGGAGGACAACCATCTGGAATTACAACGGTTGCGCAGGGTCAGCTTCCGGAGTTGTATTTTGAGGTTATTGGATAATCGAAACGGGCGAAATGTTTGCAACACGTTTTCTGTAATTCATTCGCTTAACGCGATAACTTTTTTGCGTTCGACGAAAAGCCAAGTGGCCTTCATTTGCATTTGGTTGGAATTTTTGCAGTTCTCCCGAAATAGACAAACTTCTGTACGATCTTGTGGTCTTTGTCTCTGTATAAAACGTACAGCATACGGTATTAATCACTTTGTTGAATATCATCGTTATAATCCAAATCGGAATGTTCTAGCTTGGCAACTGACGAGTAAAATTTAGTGAAGTTGTTGATTATTTGATTTTGGAACGGTAACACAAAAGTTACATCGACCACAAGATTTCCTTGACACAGACTCAGAAACTGGCAAAAATTAATGTAGCTTATCCATAACTGTGGAAGGAATTCCAGTCATGTCTGGATCAACGAGTGCAGTAACTGTATAGTAGTAACAACGTCGTTGGTTTCGTTCATGTACAGTCAGTCAGCTAATAATTACAACCTGTAACGATCTGTTTCAACGTAAAGTTCTATTATTTTCAGTGACCTAAAGCACAAGTACGTTTAGCGCGGCATAAGGGATCGCTGGGATGACATAACGGTAACAGTATCCATGTTGCAGTGAGACTAATTGTATAAGACTAGAAAGGGTGGTTAAAATTATCACTGGTGGCCATGCAAGAAAAAACGCTTATAACATTCGTTTTATTAGAGGCTACGGCTCGAAAATCTTTACGTTGCTGGAATCGAACTAAATTTAATGCTTCGAGGGTGACTGGTTCCCAGTTTACGAATCGGGCTAATTCAACAGCTCATGTTCTATTTTAAAGGCGGGCGAATACAGTTTTATAGCTACTGTAACAGTGAAAGCACGAAATTTAGGCTCTCGACAGCAACCGCCGAAACGATTTATAATGCAGGTGTCAATGGGTATGAACCGCATCGGTGTTAGCAGACAGACGTCATTCTGTAACTTCGAAATAAAATTCTGGCAACTGACCCTGGAAAACAGCTGTAGACCCGTAACTGTTACCATGATAAGCCCCTTGCCCTGAAACAATTGGCATATTACGATATGACATACAAGTTAGAGAACCTCAATCCCCATACCGTAAGCTGGATCGGGCGCGTCGAAAAACTGTACCGTGATGTTGTGATTTTCTGCTCTTGCGGTAACGCTCTGCTTCCCTCCCGTTCCGTACACCGACTGACCGATCTCCTGCAGTCACAGAAAGCAGTACAATCTGTGCGTAACCAGAGATCACTATTATGTATGTTATGCGGTACTTGAAATTATATATCGTTAGTATTTCGTAGCTATCAATGTCTACTACTACATATCTGTTGCAGCGCCGCTTTTGCTGTCATTATAATTTATGTGGAAAGTAGTGTTTTTTTAGAAACACTGAATTTCCTTATTTCTTAATAAAACTAAGCCTGATTACTGATACTTGGACCGAGATGGTGTACAGTAATCCTTCTTTTACGGGCAGTGCCTTGCTCAGCTTAAATTTTGCGATGTTGGACTCCGTTGCGACGGTCGGAAATGTCCACGCATTGCTAAATGATTGAAATTCTACTTTATCTTTCAGATGGCGGGTCACCCCAGCTTTCCTCCAGGAGCCGTGAGTTAGTTCCTGGCCACTGCCTTCATAGATTTTCATGGTAGCAGTGCATTGTTTACCGACAGATAATGGGTTCGGAAGATACAGTCCAATTGCACTCAGACTGATTGTAATGGATCTCTGGAGCAAAACATGGTTTCTACGACAGTACGTGTAGTAAAAAAGCCGATTACAAACAGCGAAGCCGGAATTGATTCCTTACCGAATGCGAGGTATTACTGTTTGATGAGACTTGAAATCTGGAAAAGCATAAAACACTCTATGTAAATTGCGCATTTTACAGCGCCGGAAATGTATTAATGCATGGTCAACCTTACGCGATTACATCCGAACTTCCATCGGCGTTGTCGTGGTACCATCCATTCTACACTCCCGGAAATCTCGACACTCTGATATCTGTGACAAGCAGCCTGGGTTTGGATATAAACTTAGCTGGTAGTTTTTCATTGGAAAACCAAAACTGAAACAACTGGTTTACTTCATCAGAGAGTAGCAATCCCGACTAAAAGAATAGAGAAGACGGTTTCTGGATACGGAGCATCTGCTACATTCGGACTGGAATAATTACCTTCGCTGGTCCAGCAGCAACTTCCTGAGAGGTCATGATGGGAAATCGAACCAAAAAGAGCGCTTCTCCAAGGTCGGACCGGAAATTCGAACCAGCACAAGGAACTTTTTTTTTATTACAACGCACCGTGGCCCATCTAAAAAAAATAATTCGGTTAGCAAGTAGTGCTTTCAGTTTACCGGAAGGATGTCCGAGTAGTTCGGAAGCAGTTCTTGGCAACATCAAAAGTCAAGCAATATCGCTTTACTTTATGACAGCATTACAAACATCCGCTTCCTTGACTTTCAGTGTGTCCCTGCGCAGAATTTGTTTCAAGACATCAAGGCTGATATTCAGAAAATCAACGGACTGCAATACTGAAGAGCCCCATAGGTCAACTTTTTCCAAACAAAAGCTTGCCAAATTTGGTTCGTCGTATGACTGCGCCTGAACATACCACAAAAACTTTCACTTTATAGCTTTTCTAGGACAGCAAGATATTATCTGGAATATTAAAGTAGAAGAATTGCGGTTGAGTATCTCTGATGTGTATGCAGATTTATACTATGAAATCCAAATGCGAAATGTTGTAACTGGTTAAGCGACGGTTTCTTACCTGTACAAACCAGGTTAAGCAGTTATCCGTGGCTACATTAGTTTTCAAGTTTTCGTCGCAGGCATGCTTTAGAATCGGAATACCATATTTTTTGGCTGCGTATAACGTTGCAAAAGCAGTGGACTTGTCGAATGGTCCGATCTGGTCATGGTAAATATATCTGATACAAAAAGAAAGTGGTTTATAAAAATCATGCCAGTATCCTTTGTAGAAAGTTACCTCAGCAGAAGTCGAAACGGCTCCGGATCGATATCTAGTATCTGGACAACACCGGTATCTTCTGTCAGACTTCCATAAAACATTGTCTCGAAAACCTCGGTTCCCATTGCCAATAAAAATCTAAACAAACCCAGCACACTAACATGGAAATCAGCTACAAACTAGGGATATTCGTGCTTTATAAAAACCGTACTAGTATGCCTAATATTGCAAACCATTTCTCATTTCCATACAAACCGTACAATTAAAAAATTGGAAGCTATGTACTCCTTCACAAAGTTGATATACCGCACTTCTAAAAGTAATGTTGGTGCAACAACGAATACCATTTCGTCTGCAAAAGCGATTACCAACAAGTTTTTACAGCATTTAAACCAGATATTGTCGTTAACGTTTGGCGCTGCATCATACTTGTGTGCCTTTATATCCACAGTAGGGTTTCCGTTTGATGGAACGACTCGGAACGTGACATCACTTAGAATATCCTTCCCGAGAATATGTTTCGCTCTGTCGGCAATCGTCCGAATTTTTCCTTGCCATCCCCATATCTCTTCTAACTGGGTTTGATTGTTCGGATTCATTTGCACTTCACCACTTTGTAATTGTTGGCTGATTTTGTATGCAAAGAAACCGAGGAACTGACTGAGAAACAAATAAACAGATCAGTATTTAAGGTGTGTCCAAACTCGTGTCGGAGTTGTCAGCACTTCAATGCTGCACGTATTAACTGTAGCAGGCGATTGCGAACTGCCCGTTACCCTAAAAGAAGACCTTGTTATCAGATAAGAGTTATATCTCGTGCGTTCGTGGTGGGTATATTGCATGTACAGTGATGCACTACAAACATTCACCGATCGCACAAACTGCTTGCACTGTGGTGAGATATACATGGATCAACGATACTATTATTTGATACGGAAATTACTTGAGAGCGATAATAGTAGCCGCACGTAGAGGCCTTCCTTCGGGCTCACCATGCATGCCGCTGATTAGTCCAGAAGCGACAACGTCGAACGTACTATTGTACTGTACAATCATTCCCCTATAAATGCTAACCTGAAACTGAATGGCTGGGAAGCTGGTGGACGAAAGACCGTGATGAGAATCTTTCGCGTTTCGTCCCAGGACAATTATTTGTGGAAAACGTTTTTCTTACGAAACTCTTCTTCGCTTTTCCAAAAAAATAAAAACTGGCTTAGCAGCGCAACCATTTCTTACGAAGGTGATGCTGTAGAGAAAATTTCCGTTTCCCAGGTTCTGGAAAACAAAGTGCAGACTGTTGTAAAATAAGCAGCGGCATCGATAGAAGGGTGTGCCCAAAACCGGTGCATGGAAACAATTGTCAAAATTGTTTCGTTTGCCGCAGTCCCGGAAACGAGACCTTTACATGCCTGCCCGAAACACATATTGTATGAGAATTTGTCATTTATGCGACGTGTACTGATCTCGAATCTTTTCGTGAACGAAGGTGAAAGAAGGAAAACTCCAAAATCAACACGGCTTTTGGAACTGGTAGCCGTTTCGCCATCAGCAGACCGGTATCGTTTTCGTGCATGCAGAGCAGCGATTAATATTTTACACTTTTTTCTTACTAATTCAGGAGTTTTTATTACTAAAGTAGCAAGAAAGGAGAAATAAATTAACTACGTGGGGCATGCTGGCGTTTGATTCATACGGTTTTGCAGACTTCCTTTTCAAAAGTTGCAAGTTTAATTTCGAAGCTTGAAGAACAAGCCGTTATGAAAGCAATGTGCGACCTGAATCTACTGTACAGGACATTGAGGACTACTACATAGTGCATCTCGCACTTCTAAACGGGACAAGTTGACCCAGAAAACCGACTGCATCGAACGCTGATCATCACAAAGTCATTTGTAAAACGCTACAAACTACGGTTTGAAAACTACATAATATTATTACGCTTTTGTAACCTGCCTTGCAGATGCAGTGAATAACAACGGACCAACCAACAACAGCAAAATGAATGGTTTACATAATTAATCGACAAGATACCTTTGGTCACATTCAACCAAAAGACAGCATCAATTATTTTAAAAATACCATTATACAAAAACCACACTATGTAACTGAATCTAAATCGTACCACATACTACTGTAAGTATGAATCAATACTAGAAAAACAGCATTTTCACGTCATTTACCATTTACCAATCATACAAAAGAGAGCAATTTGGTTTGCATCAGTCTAATTAAAGTACTAAAAACAGATCCATAAACTGAGAAAAGCTGCATAATAACAAAAGGCATTTAAATTTCAGTCCCGATACAAAGGACACAATCAAGCCTCCACCGTCTCACTCGTCTTCACAGGAACCGGCATCACCGTCCCCACATTCCGCAGATTCATCCCGATAATAGTCAACTGGAATCCGGTGAGCAGCACTGCAATGACATGCAGTATCAACAGGACACTCCCCTGCACCAGCACCGACACATACCGCTCCCCATGCTGACACGACATGATGACAATGTACACGTTCAGTGCCAGGAAGAAGACATGCCCGGCGGCTGCAAAGGCATTGATCACGGCGGAACGGGTCAGGGTGTTGCGGCGGGAGGGAGCGGTTTCCCCGTTGCGACAGGGTCGCGCCAGGAGGATGCCGAATGTTCCGCAGACGATAAAGTACACGTCGAACACCACACCGAAGGCGATGTCGTATGTGATGCCTTTGTCCTCGCGGCGGATCTTGGCGATGCCTAAAATGCCTTAACAAAAGTCGATTATAAGAAACGTGTTGAAGATTCAGTCAACTCGAATCCACCTTGAATATATCATTACTTACTAATCAACTGCAATAGCAAGGTTTATTTGCTACACACCGGTTTTTAAAAAACACTGGGGTTATAAATAATCGCTTTTCAAAACTGAATGAATCTTTCGATGGGTACGAAAACGGGCTACTTTCTCCCAAGAAATATTACGTTTATAAAGTAATCGAAGTATATTGCGCTAAACCGTAAAGTAGTGACAGCTAGACTGCCAAAACCGGTTTACTACGGTAGTTTTGATTAATGAGATCTGAAGCTCAGTGTGTTATCGTCATCTGTCACAACGGTCCTCGCGATATGCATGTTTTCCTTACCTGTAAGATCGATCACCAGAAGCCCCGCTCCCATCACAATCTGCAGAATCCCCAGGATAAAAGCATAGTTGGAGAACAGGATCCTGCTGTCCAGACGGTTGACGTAGTAGCCCGTCATTCTTCAGCGCTGACCAGTGGTTCAAGATAAAAGAACAATATCGGGAACGTACACGTGCTTTTCCAGTTGACAAAGATAAAAAAGTACTTTGTGAATATCACGGCATTCTTTGTTTGAACAAGCGTCGAGATGGAAATGAAAACATCGTTCTAGAAATAATTGCCCAACCTGCGTTTGCAACGTATCGCCAGCTGCGATCAGCAGTTACTCAGACTGGTTTGAACATGATGGGAATGCCGCATACATACGACATGACTCAAATCGCGGTGATTCACCTGATCTTGATCTGTAGACTCACGCGATCGCTGACTTGTCGGAAATCGATTTAAAGTTGCAAATCATAACTATGAGCCAAGGCCATAATTTGATCACAGGAAGTAAGGAACGTTTTTCACACGCATCCTGTCATCCAGAATCTTCGGGTACTTCCTTCGAAGTAAATATCTCCTTATTACAGTACTTACGTGTGTTTGTAATGGCGCATTCGGCGACGGAAAGAAGACTACATTCACTACACAGTGTAACTGTACGTACAGGTAGCTTACTGTTTAACATGCCTAACCGACTGAACATAATGTAAACTGAAGGGGAAAAGTAAAACAGCAAGCCCAAGGAAGATCATTAATCTTACGAGAGGAAACTACCGGAACCGGCAACAGACTGGGTTTTACATTACGTAAACAGGTGAGTTTGGCACACTTCGAAAATGACGTACCAGACACCCCTTAGAGTTTAGACCTATACGAGCATGGCGAGTTAGTGTACGTTACTCTCCAGATTCTTCTCAGGATTATTATTAATTATTACAGCTATCAGCTAGATAGTACTACCGACTACGTACGTACAGCTACATGTATATTTACACATGTAGGACAGGGATGAATTATTTTGCCACTTTCAGTACCGGTTTCCATGCCTCGTGGAACCAAACCTGGAACCAACACAACTGAAGGAAGAACAACAAAATTATTGGTTATCGATTTGCGCTACTCTGTGGGCTTGACAAATTCCGACATTAGTGCATTTGTGCCTGTTGCTAAGTGCGGTATCGCACGGAATTCATAGAACATTACCTGAAATGTCCCTGCATTTAGTGCATTATCGCAGCAATGGTGCCCAGTAATCCCATACTGCATGGAAAACCAAGAAGGAAATTTCATGTACAGGTGGATAACCTTGGCAGTTACGCATTCGCACACAGAGTGCCATGTTAAAAGCTCACATTCAGCCTGCTTTATAATACAACAAATTCATAATAATGCGATTTATTGTCTTAATGTATACGTAGAGTCTGCTGATGTCGCGACTATGGTGAAATGGAATTATCCTTAAAATGGTGGTGGTGCTTAATCTACTCCGTGAACTTCATCTACGGTAAGTGCAGCTCGTTAATAAGTCTCAGTTTTAGAATTCCGTGAGAGTTTCAAGAGCGGTGACTGCAAAGACAGATTACTGAATGCGACGAAGATATAGTAATAATTATTTAAAATATTCTCCGTGTATGTCTAGTTGAGCGACCTAGACCGTACGGATACACTGTAAAACTACTAAAAACTACAAACATGACACTCATTTCGGGTTTCATATTGCAGCACAGAAATACCTAAGTTTTGGTCCTACTGGCTACGTAAACGAAACCCTCGGCAGCCTGACTGTCAACTTCTTCGTCAACTTCAACATCAGCACCTACGTCCGGAACACCACTGTCGCGACCGCTGTCGTGGACTGGGTGGCTAGTTGCAAGCGTGACATTACATCAGAGTACTTGAAAATTGTTGATCTAAGCATTAACAATGCCACCCAACTGGATCTCAATGGGCCGAAATACATGGACAACGATCTGGCTTTCATTTCTCTACAGTGGAAGCAAGCTTTCCAAACCGATATCCAGAGAAAGGTCGCCTGCATCTTGTACACACAGTATAATACGTTAGGAGAAGTGGAAGGAATACGAACCGCACTGGTCTCGGTGATCGACACGGTGGTGGCCAACTGGATGCTGCGACGCATAACGACGACGGTGAAAAATCTAGCCAGACTACGCCAGCAAAATATCACCCGGATGCGTGAGGACTTTGAGACCAATCCACGGATTCAGGCTCTCAACGCGTATGATGAGTACGACGCGCTGGCCAATCAGAGTCTGCGTGACATTGGTGACCTTTCGTTGTTTCTGGCCAAATGCGCCAATTACACGGCATACTTTGGAACACGGGGACTGACGTTTGATAAAGACAACCGCACGGGATTCTTCGCGCAGGTGGTAGTCGATTTGCTACAGAAATGCTGCCCGGAGACGTTTGCACGACCGAGTTTCACCGATTTGATTGAAGATTTACATAATGCTACCACGAGCAAAATCGCTACCGATTACAACAACAACCAAACACTCGTGGATGCATTTCATTATGGGTACATTTTCAACTTGGTCAGCTACGGATGGCTGCAGCAGTTGCAGCGGTTTCTGCACGATTTGGATGATGCGTACTCGTTGGAGAGCGATGATCTGTGGGCCACCCATACTGACGCCCAGCCGCCGATTAGTCCTTGTAAGTGACCTTTTTAGTCTGAAAGTTGTGACGCGGTGATGCCAAATTTATTACTGAATCGTTAACGAGCACTTTTTTAGCGGTGATCATTGTATCGCTTGCGATCAACATTTCGGGAAACTTGGATTCGACTGGCATCATGGCCAAGCTACGCTACCAGAATCTTATCCAAAATATTACGCTGTCTCTCAACCGAACAAAGATTCCTTTGTGGATTTATGGTCAGTATTGCCCTTTCTTTAATTGTACTTTTTATGGCACACTGAAGTTACCACTGAATGAATGACTAATTTTTACGTTGTGTGTGGAAAATCTGAATCAAGAATAGTTCGGCTACGTTTCTGGCGCATATATTCTAAAAACTGTTGTTGGTTTGCGTTAGAGGATCCTGGAGAGGCCAATCACCACGACACGGCCGTAGCGGCGACAGTTATCAGCTGGATGAATTTCATAACAGCGCTTGGTGTTACGGGATACTTTGTTCGTCAGCTTCGCAAATCCGAACGTTACCAATTGCCTGTACCAAAAGAACAAGACGCTGACGAGTACTTGGACAACGCATATACGTAGCATGATACGTACTTATATGGCACATTTGCGCTTCGGTGCGTTTTTTGTCAAGCAGATATGATGCTCCGCTGGGGATATATCATATATGTATTCAAGTAATTTTACGCGCGGCGAATATCACAGTGGCGAATCGGCGATATGTACTGCTGACAATAACCCAGGTTATGCCGGAATGAATGCCTAACCGCGCATACCATCAAAAATCCAGTATTAGAATAAAGAAAGTTGCTCTAGTAGCAATTATTTTAAGTACGTAACTGACCGATACGACATCTTTTTTTACGTAGTAGATCGTGCACATTACAATACACTCTGATATCATTAATATACGTTACGGCCACAATAGATTTTCCGACATTACGGACACATGTCTTAGCGGAGACTCTGCACTATTTACAAATTACATATGGTAGGTACATGGGATCGCTGTCGGCGGGCATTGAATGACCGAAGCGAAGCAACTACGGCGCTACGAAAAGTCAAACGGTTCAGAGTTATAAGCATGTTCTTTACCATGGGTTTTTTCAAAGTACGGTAGGTCCCTTACTACGGTGTTGTTGCGCAGCAGACTATTATCATTATTAAAAAATTAATTAAATAATAATAGTGACCGACCGACTGACGGACGGACATTGAAAACCATTTGAGTTGAGCACAGAGGACTTTGCTCCGCTTCAGTCGAATATGAAATTTGTATTTCAGAAAATTATGGTTTTCCTGTATAGTTGCCACTAAGTTGTGCGTTCCGTTCAGGGCTTAACTGTTTGCCGACAGAGTGAATTAAATAAGAAATAAATCTCACATTGCAATTAAAATTTAAATCAAAAGTAATCATATACTAGTAAGCGTCTGTACCACTTGACCGCTAAACTTTAAACTAGCTTTTATAACTCGTTTTTCCAAGCAGATACGGATTCCAGTAGAAACACGCCCCTAGAAATACTGAAGAGCTATGCGCAATGTGCACTGTGCTTTATTACAAATGTACAATCGAATGAGTATTTGTCCATCGGGAACCACTTAGTCGTAACAAATATACAGCAGTTATAAATACTTAATAGGTGAATTTACTTCACCGACTTGTTCTCGTGCGTCGTTTAACAATTAATAGTGCATGGCTGGACAATTGGGCGGCTGAACCGGTCCTGGAATACCCATATTCCAGGAGGGCCGTTCTGGAATACTCATACGAAATGAAAAATGGAATGAAGGTAAACCGAAACGACGACTTGGTGCTTCCGGAATCAAAACAAGAGGATCCCGAAGAACTTCGGCATGGATTGTACCTAAACGTTCTGATACCCTTGCAGGCGAAATTCGCAGTTTTGGATCTACGTCGAAGCACTGATTGATCACTTCAGCCAAGTCCTTACGTAGCCTTTCGGGAACGAGTGGTACAAATCCATCTGCGATCCTGTACATTACAGCCTGATCATCTTTCGATCCATTGGCTTGAAAAATTTCCTCTTTGAATCCTTTTAGGACTTTACGCCGATGAAGCCATATCTCCTCTACACCCAGGCAGCAATTACCAAGCTCGAGGATTATGACCCCTATGCTCCATACATCTGTTCCCCGGCCTGGCTCCACGCTGTTTTTTGGATGTGTGAACTTCTTCACCATTTCTGGTGACATGAATCGGGCGGTCCCACGCAAATGCGTAATTTCTTCAGTTGTAAAACTGCGTTTCATTGTAACCCGATCATCCAAATCACCGATCCGCAAACGATACTTACCCCCATTTTCCCGTTGCATTAAAACATTTGCTGGTTTTAAGTCAGTATGTATCACTTTCCTGGAGTGCAGATAGTTTACCCCGTTTGCTATCTGACGTCCAAAGTCGGTCATTCTGAATAGTGGCAGTACCTCGGATGCTTCATGCTGCTTACGTAAATATCCTGCTAGGTCGCCATCTGTAACAACAAACAATTACAGTACATAGAGTGTCTTGCTTTTGTGGTTTGAAATGCGCAATTATGGCAGTTTCGTTCAACATTGCCCTACCTGGATAATAGTCCATCATCAGTTGAACAGTGCACATATGAGCACTTTGCACATATGACTCAATAATCTCTACCCTATGGTACGGAACTATATTGTCATGTTCCAGTGCCAACAGGGACTGCCATTCTCGGGCCCGGAAATTCTCTTTATTAGAACCTTTCTTTGCGGTATCTCTGTCGCGTAGATGGATTTCTTTAACCGCTACCGTCAAGGCACCTGTATATTCTCCCGGTATCTTGATCGTAGCTCTGAAAACACTGCCAAACGAGCCAGCACCAATACAGTCCGCAGTGTGGCTGAACTTGTACGTACAGACCTTGCCGAAATATTGTGGCATTGTTAGTTATGCGTCCTACAACACTGTGTTTCCAATACAACATGAAAGGTCATGCAGAGCGACAGAGGTGAAATCTAATTAGACAAGAACTTATCCCCGTTAATCTGATATTGGACTCCAATAAAGTTCGAGTATGAGACTATGAGTTATCAAAGTACAGCAATCAGTATTGCCGACCACAAAACAAAGTGCTTAATTCAATAAATTAGGGTAATTATATATAATGCTGCAGCTTCTTAGCTCATCTGGCACACGATTGTTCCTAATACAGTCGGTTTATATGTAGCTAGTTATTACTTGTAACCAGCCAGTGACATCAGCGAGGCATATCAGTAAAAGCGCGACACTAGAATTATCTTGTACCATGGTAAAAGTCATGCGCAGTTCAGAACAAATCCGCGCCAATTCTTGATTAGCACAGTTGCTGTTTTAGCATTGGGATGATACGGCTCCATCAACAACCGGACTCTATCAGCCGTCTCGCTTGTTGTTGGCGAACAAATACCTGCATGGCTTGTTGAAACTGACAATCACGCATGGTTTACTAATCAAGCCTTATAATCTTGTTATCCCAGTAACTGTTATAAAAACTTGGTAACCTTAGATGTATAAATATTTCCTAAACCCATAATTTATTTGCAATTCCCGACGAATTTGTTTAGAACCTTGAACATTCATCTTTTTACAGCGGCAATGATATCAGTACAAGTATGTACTTGTGCACATCCAGCCAACCGCCGCCAACGAGTCGAACACAGCCCGGATAAACGGGTGCGAGCAGGTGCGAATAAATTCTAATTAGTTAAATATCGCTAAACGGATGTTTGATCTCCATCCAGTAGACCATAGGTCAAGGACCGGCATTATTTGAACTGTTCGAAACATGATTAGCGGGGTTTTCAACAACCATTTATGAGTTTATACGCTTGAGAGTAATGGAACCACAAACAGTCACATGTACAAAGGTTTCCGTAATTCACCGTAAACGACCACAAAAACATATCGTTATCCATCTCGGAGGTGTGTCTCGTAGACCGTATTGTTGTGTTTATGGCTGTGGTGTATTACTGATATCGCGGACCGATAAATGAGCTACAGTCACGAGCACTTAAAACCGGTAAACTGCAACTTACTTATGGTCGAGCAAAACTGACTTAAAACCTTTTTACTGACCGCAGAATTGATTCCATTCTCAAACGATTTCATTTTCTACCAAATCCACCACACTTCCAATTAAAAAAAGCCACATCGAGATCTAGCAAACCACACCAAGAAGAAACTACCGGGACCGAAAACCCACAACTATGAGTATCAATATAAAATCCCCTTTTAAAAACCACTCTAAAAGGAATAATGTTTTATCGCTTCAACTAAGGCCAGAACCCCGTCTAAAACCGGTCACCCATCGCCGAATCAATCAACACCCGATTATCCATCCCCCGATTACTGACCCCATAGAAATCCCCGCCCAACACCTGCTCCTGATCGGAATCATAATTGGCCGCCGACATCTCGGGACTATCATCATACTCATCCCCATCCAGATCCACGGTACTACAGATATCACCGCAGAACAAGGACAACTGCAACCAGAAGAATGTGTGCACCAGGGAGTAAGAGATCAGTAGAACGGTCAACCAGATACCCAATGACCAACCGGTCATCGAGTACCCGTCTTCACAGCATCCGTCCCCTTGGCGGCAGGAAAACTCCCCGATCTTCGTCATCGCAGCCCATAAAGTATCTCTCTCCGATTGGGACACGTGGAGGAATGCGTTGCGGTGGTTGATCCAACACCCGGACCTCCCATTCCACGAAGCCTCCACGTTCCCCAACACACGTCGATCCAGTTCCGCGTAGTCCGCTACGATCCCGGTGACGAAGAACCCCTCATCCGGGACGAACGGGATCTTGGTCAGTAGCGCGAGAAACGCTCGCATCTCGGTTTTGATGAGCACAAGGTCGGGTGTCAAATACTCGGTGTGGTGGGCGAGGAGGAGGTTGTCTTTGGGGTGAGCAATGAGGGAATCCAGGAATGCCGGAGTGGTGGACTGGATCCGGCCGTACATTCCCGGGGGTAGCCGGTCCGCGGTGGATACGAGGGTGGGGAGGTTGAGAAAGGCCGTGGGGTGGGTGTGGAGGATAAAGTCGGGAAAGTGGTCGGTGCAGGTGTGCCGTATCCAGAATAAGGCCGCCAGGAGATCGGTTGGGTGGGGAGAGGTGTAGTGGAGAATGTCGGCGAAGAGGGTGGATTCGCTTTCTACGGCGATGTCTGCAAAAAATAATAAAAAAATTTAGTAAATAAAATTAAGAAAAAGCATCTAAATAAAATAGTAAAAAATTCAGCAAGAAAAAAAAGATAGGTAAAAATTGTGAATGATAAATTAAACAAGTATTATGAACGATAAAAAAAGCAAGATAAACGAAATTAAGAAAAAGCATCTACATAAAATAGTAAACAATTCAGAAAGATAAAACAAATTGTAAAAAAGATGGGTAAAAATTATAAATGATAGATTATAAGAAATTAGTATAAATGATTAAAAATCTAAAAAAATAATAAACAATCAGCAAGATAAACGAAATTATAAAAAAATGAGCAGAAAATGTCAATAAAAAAAGTGAGTAGGATAAACACACAAGTGAATCACTGAATCAAAAATGCAACTGTACAAACTGCGGCTTCCTGCTGGAAAATCCAATGTACGAAATCAATAAGATAAATGTCACCGGTTTAAATGTGCGAAAGATTCACAACAGTAATCGATGCAGCTATCAGCGAGGTGAGTGTATGTTTACCTCTATCATCTATGCAAGAAAATGGTTAACTGTAGACAAAACAAATCATTAAATCAATCAAACGACCTCGATACCCCAAATACTACTGAAATGTAAATAATTTATATATTTTGAGAGCAAGCGCACAACCAATCAGTCACGTCCATATCAGAAAAACACCGAAGCCAAAACCAAAAC
Source organism: Paramacrobiotus richtersi (assembly GCA_034698045.1). NCBI lineage: Eukaryota > Metazoa > Tardigrada > Eutardigrada > Parachela > Macrobiotidae > Paramacrobiotus > Paramacrobiotus richtersi. The sequence goes on from JAQGAU010000369.1 coordinate 24,407, forward strand.
AAGCATGATGAAATCCAGACGCAACAACATCAGCACACATCCCAAGCAAATATTCTTTCTCACTACGGGGTATAGATTTAACTACTGGAAAATTAAAAAAAAACAGAAGTCTCTTCACCGTGGTTTGATGCATAAAAAAAATATTTGTCTGCACCGCAAAAAATTAAATTCTATTGGTTATTACTGCCTTTCTGTTTTTGTCAGAGTATCTGGTAACTTTTCAATGACCCGGCTTTCCCCAGCAAATTCCATATGCCATCGTTCTACGATTAACTATATAACAACAGAACCAGCAAACACATTCTAATCAGCAAACACACCTGATATAGATTGCCGACAAAACAGAATAAGCAATTTATATCAAAGGAAAAAAAAACGAATGAAAAAAATTATGTGATAAGTAACTTGCCACTCGATTTCTTATTTCCACATTATTTGTTCATAACGCAAAAAATCAGACAGAAAAGCAATGAAACAAGTTCAACAAACCGAAAAACACCGTTTCATAGCTGTAAAAACATTCTATTTTTTCGACAACAAACCCAAATTTATTTGCACAATCAATACATATGAATATGAAAAAAGGTTAAAATTAATTATTATTTGACTGAAACGAATAAGAAAATAATATCACATGCACACCAACCGCAAACATTTATAGTAATTTGTTACAGAAATTTATGAGAAAAATTACCTTAGGCTGTAAAACATGAAGGCTAATCATGCTGATCCTGCAAGATAAAAACAGCGCAGAAAAATATACTAATGGAAAATGAAAAAAAACGCAGAAGAACTCTGCTATATTATCTGAGTTTACACGGTTCTTTACCATGGATTAACGCATAAAAAAACGTTTGTTCAATTACGCGAAACCATTCGCTACCATGCACGCCCACACATATTGTAACAAACAGGGATTCCGAAATACTCCGGCAAAATGCAACATTTCCCTACTAACCCACGCGGCCTTCAGGAAAACTCACTGTCAGTAGTCGGTGACGTTTCCGGTGTTGCTTTCCCATCGATCTCACTATTTCATAATTTTTATAGAAACTATTTAACAATTTCTAATTTTTTTCCAAACTGCGCGCAAATCATATTCCGGAATAATCTGGTTGAAATTCAGGATCAATTCCAATAAATATCGGTTTTGGCTATGCAACGGTTATTCATCATTAATTTTATGGGTTTTTATTATGGCTCACTACCCGATGACCATATCGTTACTTTCAGTGCAAAATATATTTTTTTAATAGTTTCATCATGGCTCATTTCCCGATCTTGATTCTAGTATAAAGTCTACCTTCAGTTTTCATGGCTTTAACGTTTTTTATTCTAATGAGAAGTATTATAAATATCAGATATTTAATACGAAAAATACTCTAATTAAAACAGCTGTTTTAATTTGATTATTCTACTTTTCTATTATTTTTCTACTATGGCATAATAAAAACAAAAAAGTATAAAAATAGTAAAATTAAAACATCTATCGTAATTCTAAAATTTTGTCTTTTTTATTTCACTTTTTTTATTATGATTCTGCTATACCACAGTAATAAAACAAATCTGAGAAATACTAAAATTAGAATAGCTATTTTAATTAGAGTGTTTTTCGTATTAAATATTTGTTCTTAATTTTGGATTTCTCATCACCGCGTTCACCCGCCTCGCTGACGACACATTTAGCTCGGTCTCCGCGATTTTTAACAACCCATAATATATTATACAGGTTTATCGGGTCGGGAGAAAATAGAAACTCGTCCGTTATCGATCGCGATTTCCACCGACACCTGCGCCTGCCTACAACAAACCGCCCCGTGGCTCTCGTCAAGTATCAACACGGTGGGCATTAGCGCGGCTTCATGTACCAGCTCACAACACTCGCGGATTCAATCCCCGTCGTGTGCTCCCTTTTAATCAAGTGATCGACGGGGACCCGGCTACTTAATCAGATCGATCGTGGCTGCCGTGTTCCACTAATAACCAGCCTAAATGCTGGCTGACGCACGCGCAATCCAATAAAACAGCGCAAATCTCTCCCAGCTACTGTGTTGGGTGTAGACAACTTTTTTCTTTGACTTTTAAGCGATCAGTGCCGCTGGGCTATTTCATACCCGATTTATATCGGGGGGAGGAAAGAAGTCGAAAGTTTAATGATCGAATTAAAAAAGGAAAATGTTTCCAATGTCATCGAATGTCGTTAAAATAACTCCACGTGAAAAACGTAAACTGATCAGAAAATGGAAGGATTACAAGTTTCCAAAACTACAAAAAAAAACTGACAATAAATGCACTCCAGAATAAAACAGAACTAATGACAACAGTGAAATTCAAAGAAAAAAATATATTTATTATAATAGATTTATTTATTTAGGCTGTTTTATGTCTTTCAGCAGAAAATTTCACTTGACATGGATCGGATGAATCAGCATCGCGTAAATTCTGATAAAAAAACGAAAATATGTTGTTAAATAGAACGATGTGTGGAGGAATGCCTTCACTGTAAAATTTCACGAAAAACTGAAAGAAATAACCGCGTTTAATTTCTGTAAGCTAAAAAACGATAAAAAGGTTAGAGAAGAAGTGTAGCACAAATATCCTCTCCGAAGCACAGCTCTTCACACAATAAAGCCATAAATTGTCGATAAAATATCGACCCGCAGAATGGACTGAAAAGTGCAGTGAACTGGGCGATCATAAAATGAGTTAATAAAATATCCATAAAAATACAAAACGTTAACCGCACAAAATACCAGACCCTACGGGACGAACTGAATTGACTCTCTATCAGAAATGTTTTAATTCAGCTGTTCCCTAATACGAAAAACCACAAGCTGGAAAGAAAATCAGCAGATTCTCATGCAAAAAAACAGTCCTAATGTGTTATAAAATACATCATCTTTATTTGGCAACAGCCATCAAAATCTCAAAAAGCTCGAGCATTGTAGAACTAAAAATTTGTCTAATGATTTTGGGTGGTTTTATAATGTTATAAAATGGTCTAAAACAATATAATAAAATTATAAAAACATGTTACAAAATTACAAGTTAAATTACAAGTAAATTACAAATTACAAAAACATCTTACGAAACTGAAACATCTTACGAAACTGAAACATCTTACGACATCTTACTTACATCAAAAAATGCTTAAAAATTTAACGAAAATACACAGCACAAAAAATGAACAGAAAACGGATTTACGTGGATTCTACTACAAACTGAGAGGGTCCACAATTCAAGCGTTTCGGTGATTTGTAAACCTACACGGAAACCACCACCGGAAACAACACGGGCCCTTGTGGGTTTCCTCAGGGCACTTACGTCTGAAATTGGTATTAAATCAACCGCAACAGAAAGAGAAAAAACCTCCAGCTACCATGGTTAAACTGCCAATGAATGAATCACCCCATCAACCGGAAATCCGGTGCTGGAATGCAAGTTCTTTGATCTGTTGCTCACAGTCATCTTTCAGACAATTACCGTAGTTTTTCAAACAGAGGGAAAACAAACGATCCACCAAAAAAATGTGATGACTATACAACGTTTAATTAACTACAGAATTGCTAGATAATTAACATGCCCCGATTACTAAACATAAAATAATCTGAAGATCGAGGACTGAAAATGAAAATACACTTTTCAAGGTTTAGGCTGGTTTTCACCGTAAAAAGGTTGAATGGCCCATCAGGATGATGGGCATATATTAAAATAAATGGCGCAAAATTATTACAAAATATTCTGTAAAATTTCAGAGAGAAATCTGAACATAAATTATTACATTCGCAATACAAAATATTCCAGAAATTATTCACAAAAAATATCTCAAATCAAGCATGCAGCCAAAACCGACTGAGACCAAGCCACGAGAATTCAAAAGGAGAACCGTGTGAAATACAGAGAAAAGAAAGGATAGAAATCTAAACGAAAACAATTTCAGACGTCAAAAATTCAACAAAAAAACCAAGATATACTAGTAATACTACCGAGAAATTAATTTCTACTAAAGTCCCTCTTCTTACCTGTCGTGTCAGCGACCCGTCGACACACAAACACCACCCGCAGCCGCGCTCCCTCCATCCAGGCGCCACTGCCCCACGTCCGCCGGACACCTTCCCGCGCCTCCCCCGCACACGCCCCCGTCACCACCACCACCCCCCGCGACTGCCGGGGCGCGGGGGCCGCGGGTTCCTCGTTATCCGGACGCGCCTCGAGCAGCTCCCCCCACCGCGCCCTCACCCCCTCGTCCTCCCGTTCCCCCTGACACACCGTCACCGGAGCGTGAAGAAACGAATACTTCTCGGGAAACAACAAAGAATACGAGACGTTCCGCGGCTGCCGCTCAATAGTCCGCACCCGGGGTGGGATCTCCGCCGTCTGATTCCACATGGCCATCAGGAAGAGGAAGATGGTGCTGATTACCAGGAGGATGAAGCATTTTCGGGGGGATATGAGGAGACGCTTCAACAGTCGGATCATGGCATCGTACACAGGCCGCTGTCATGATTTGATCAATATTCTTCAATCTATCTCATTCAACTATGCAGAGATATTCTTGCCAGCATGTTGTGCAGGTGGAAAGATGATGGTAAGAGAGATTAAGGAGAGAAATAACAGATGGATCATGCGCGCATGTGGGATAAATAATTGTCACATCATCCGATGAGAGGAGAAATGATGGGGAATCGGATGACGATGATGTACGGAGACACAGAGCGCGCAATGCGACGGCAACGTTAAGTACCGCTGCTACCGGAAGTGTGGACTGTAAATGATTAGATGCGGTGGGCGGAGCTGATGCCGGTCGGTACAGGGAGATACTTCCGGTCCGTACTGTTTCTAGCCAATCAGTGAAATCACGAGCTTTCCGGCTGACGCCATACTAAAAACCGCATAAAATATCTTTTTTCGGCCATTTTTTTCCTGAAATTAAGCAAGTTTTTCTTTCCATTGTAAAATCATTTGCCGAGCTTGTTACTAACTCACTAATTTTGTGAAATTGCTGAATGCGTGACAGCAACGCAGTGACATCATTATTATCAGCGATTTACCGAAAACGTGACTCATAAGAACAGAAATTTATTTCCTGTTTTGCGAGATTTCTGAACAATTTATTTGCCTCTCGACGCAGCGAATGTTCAACGTTCTTTCTGTTACTTTTTTATTAATTTGCAGTTTTTTTTCTCGGTTCGCATCGATATAGAATTCCGCCAACTCAAGAATGCATCGAACTTGTCACACGTTGTAATAAATTATAAATCCGATAAAACGAATCAAAAGAACGATAAACGACGCCACGGCAATATCAACCAAAAAGGTCAAGGTTTAAGCGATAAAATGCAACCCGGTGATATCGATCGAGCAATTCCCAGCTGGAACCGCGTATC
>JAQGAU010000370.1:0-29781 GCA_034698045.1 Paramacrobiotus richtersi
TTATGTTTCCCCATGTACGTACTTCCTTCGCTTCGGTCATTCAGTGCCCGCAATCAGCGAGTGCACTTTCCTAGTAATACTTAATTATGCAATTGATACTCATTCAGATTAGTGCCGCTTATTCTTGTAATCATATTCTGTCTCACCTGCAGGAAACACTCAAACATAAATTAACCATGCTTCGGCGCTGAATATTTTAGAGGGATCATGAGTGCTAATTACTTGCCGTTAGTGAGACACACAACTGCTCTGTTAAACTCTGCACCGAGACTCCAATATAGATATTATACCGCAGTATACCACATAACAGTGCTCTGTTATTCCAGCACATGCACGCGACCTGCCATTGTGAATCACGGAATTCCTTTGTCACAAAAAGAAGGAACCGGAAAAGACCGGCCGTGGCGCGGTTAAGTTGTTATTGTCGGTTGGATCGATACAACTTCCAAACATCCATTAAGGCGCCCTTTCCGGTAGCGCGATAATCACCGGTACTATACGTGATTGCTTTCTCAAAGGTAGCTGTCACCATTACTCACAACCGTGATTTCCGAATTGCTGTTTTCACGACCAAACCACCAGCTTGCAATCAAGATTTACCAGATGCTCATTTTTTTCTAACCTGCAGGAAGTATAGACCGCAGTGTTTCTAAGAGGAACAATCTCACGCAGGGTGTTGGATCGTAAACAACTTGTCAAGAGGCATAACGCTTAATCGGTATTTTTAAAGAGTATTAAGTGCACCTGTGTGACGGATTAGTTACGGTCAATCAACGCATCTGGAGCATGCAGAGAAATTGACGTATTATGTGGCTAATTTGGAGAAAATGGTTGAGAGACTGGGCGGCTGCACTGCGTAACGTTTGACCTTCAGGCGTGGTGGTTCAACGGAACGCGACGGCAGTTGAAAGTGTTCCGTGTTGTGTTTACCGTCTGCGTCGTGATTCGGAGAGGTTTCAATGTCATAATATTTTCGACTGCCGTGCTTCTTTGGGGATTATTCCGTAACACAGGTATGTAAATATTTCAAGCTTTAAGTCATTGCATACTGATTGAATAGACGGTAATGCATAAGTAGAAGCGTATTTGAACTTGTTTATTAGATATACTGACGCACAGTGCAATTTTTGCGAAGGCGAACTACAAGATCTAATGACGCTGTTTTGATGAGACACCTGTACTCATGAAAGGTATACTGACGTTTTATGACCGTATCAATCACGATTCTGTAATCAAGCGTTCCCGTATCCCAGTGTCTCTGTTTCATGAAACTTGAGAGTTTTATTGCATTTCTACGCAGACCTGCATCCGCATTTTGTGTGAAATTAGCCTATCAATCTTCGGTTTGTTCAAGGGCCATCAAGTTGTGCATTTGATTAAAATGTAGAATTCCTCGACCACAGATTGCATTCAGTATGGCTTCTCCACGCTAAAAAGCTGCTCCCAGTTTCAACGCTGTTTGAGGTTAACAGTTCCGTAACCAACATTTTTTTGCTCACTATTCCCGTGAACTTGTTTACGATTTAAAATTCGATTAAACTGATTGGAAACTATACGCAATGTATCCCGTGAGGACATGGTGAGTATAGCGTGACCTTATCGTTAGCTGGTCTTTCAAGGGCAGGTTTTCCGTTTCCGGGTATCGCAGGATTTCCCATAAGGCTAATTTTTAAGTTAGGGACTTTGCCGTAGTTACTCGAACTCATCATGTCTTTCAAAACGTGCGTCTGTACGGGTAAAAACTAGGTGGCCAAATTAGTTGTATCGGTTGAAAACCGTCTAGGGAATTGGCCCAATTAATCAGCCAATTGGACCGTCACGCACATGCAATGGCGGATGTTCGTATCGAGGTGACGGGAGTTAATGGAGTACAAAAATGTTATAAAAACGTCAATAATGAGCGTCAAAAGCCGATGCATAAGTCAGGACGGTTTAGTTTTGCGAATGTTGACCTTTCGTACAAAGATCTATAATCCGTACAAAGAGCGATGCAAGTCAGGTAGGTGTGCAGTTCTGTAGGCTTAGTTACCTAGCTCTGTCCACGATTTCCTGGATCAGCACTTTATGTTACCACTGAAATTCATGTTGAATATGGGATAACGCTAGTCCATCGAGACTTGCAAACGTATGGCGTCAGCTAGAATTTTAACACTCTAGTAAGAGCTGGGTTATGGGAGATGTAGATGTCGATCGCGAATCTTTTGAAATTTTGATATGTTTACGATACACACAGTCGAAGGAAAGATGTGAAAGTTACAGATTCTGTATCCTTTACGGGAACGTTATATGAATATCTCAAACTTTGTAATTGTGTTTGTGTTGTTAACGATCTACTTTTCCTTTTTAATATGGTGCGAGAACTCGTAGAACTGATAATACGTTGCTTACTGCTTCAGTGGCTCTTACTAATGTCTACTTTGTTTAATACAGGCGAACCATGGACTCCTTTAACGTCACCCGCACAATTAACGACAACCACACGGACACGACATTTGAGAATGTGACAATCACCTGGAAAACGGAAGGCATATTATCGCTAATCGAGACCATCGCTTGCCTGTTTCTCAACGGTTTGGCACTGCTAGTCTTTCTAAGGGAGAGCCATCTCCGCGTCCACTTCAACATTTACCTCATCAATCTCGCGTTGGCCAACTTTGTCTACTTTGCCGTAGAAGGTCCATTGGATTTAATCAATCACACAGCCAGTGTATGGTACGTTAGTACTGTTTTAATCACTACCGTTTTCACGACGTAGCCGAATTGAGGAAGTCATAAGATTCGAATCTGGCTTAAGTGAAGGTGTGCGCTGCAATCCCTGGTTTTCTAAGAAAAAAGTTTGTACAGCGTATCAAGTTGTTTTGAGGTATAACGTTCAATTGACCTAAAAAGAGTGGGTTAAGGGTGTTTTAGTATTAGCTGCACATGTGTACCGGATTGATGATACGGTGAATGTCCGTAAATCTGTATATCGGTAGATCGGGGAGAAGCGTTTACGCCGCAATCTGACTATTTTGGAGAAACGGTTTAATAACGCTTGAGAGACTGGTGGACACTTGACGCAGATAATGTGGACAACTCACCAAAATTAATAAACTAATTTTCATGAATTACTGCTCTTCGCAATCTGAAAAGCTTTTCGATATGTTTCTGCAGATTCCAGATTCAACATGTATAATTATAAGCATATGACCCTTGAGCAATATACATTTTCCCTTTTGGCGCATTGCCAATATGAGAGCTATGATCCTTATGCAACGAAATAAGTGTAGGCGCCTGCAATACAATTTAAACAGCTGCTTAGAGGTGAGATATAATGATTGGCGATATGTCACTGCGATAGGCTTCGAACTCCACTGACTCCCCAACGTCGTGGAATCGCAGTCTAGAACTGCTTAAGATCACAAATTTGGTGTAATACAGCGAATGCTATCGCCCGAACTATAAGAAACACATACGACTTTGTTAGTATGATATATTGATTGCTCTTTTATTCGTTACATTGTGACAAAGGAAGCAAAGCAAACCTCATGGTAAACATATGGTAACAGCTTATGTCTGCATTTTCCAGGTACCTCGGTTGGAACTGGTGCACAGTGTACATGTACGGCCTCTGGGTTGTGTCCCTCGTCCAATTCCTCACCCATCCCTTAATCGCCCTGAATCGTCTATGGGCCATTGGAATGCCGGTACACTACCGCCAAAACCATTCCACTAATACAGCGATACTTTGTTGTCTGGGAACGTGGGTCGTTGGGCATTTAGTCGGCCTACCCGGCGTGATCATGGACGCGGTCTACTACCGGCTCCCGATTACGGAGGAGACGGGGTGTGTGGTGAATCCGGATCCGCCCGGTCAAGCCGCTTGGTTGTCGGTGGTGCAGTTTTTCAGTGTGGCTTCGGAGACGATTGTGGTGGTAGTGTTCCCGGTGATCTGGTGGCTGCAGAAGAACCGGAAGAAGGTGGGACATTTTATGCTCAAGTCCGAGTATCGGCCCGGCGGTGCGCATACGGTGCAGACGCAGTTGGAAGATCACAAAGACCGTGAGTACAGCAGTATGATTACGGAGTACTACTATAACCTTACAAAAATCTCTGAAACTTTAGCCCATGGGTTAGGTTTTTGTGTGGTTCTTTGGGTTTTCTTATGACATATATTTAATCGGTCACAGCTAGAGTTCTCAGTTCAGTTCTTTCGCTTATCGGTTGAACGTCTTCTTAGTTAGAAACTGCCTTACCTCGCAGGTCATGATGAGCTTTACTGTTAAGTGAGGTAACTTTGCATGACTTAAGGTTATGATTGCTGTTTCCGCCCCGAATTCCGAGTGATGTTGACACGTCAAAATTTGTCATAGCACAAGACACGTACACAACTGGCTAGCGAAGTACGGTATTTGTAACGAAGTTAAGTATACCGTTACACGTATATGAAGAACCATTCTATGCAGATTCATCGAACGGTCCACATCGGCCGCGTGGCAACTCAGCCGGCCGTCGATCCCGCGGTAATTCCGTCGCTCCACACCTCATCGAGAAGAAGAACACGGCGGCCAGTCGGAAGCACATGCACGCCTTCCTGTTATTGACCCTGCTAACCATCAGCGTCTTCATCTGCTGGACGCCCTCCGTCGTCTACTTCACCGCCGTTCCCTTCACCAACATCTCCAATCCCAGCATCGACTCTGCCGTGACGCTACTGTACAACTTTCAAGCGGTTATGGATCCTATCCTCTTCACCCTCAGCTTGAAGGATCTGCGTCATGGAGTGTACAATCTGATCACCTGTTCCAAATGGTGATGCGATTATGCCATTACTAATAAGTTATTATGCAACGTGTTTTTGCGCTGGTGTATATACAGAGTATAGTTAAAAAGAGTTTCCCTATTGATCTGCACACACGATAATCATTCACAGTTTTCTGACAAGCTTTAATTGGTGTTTTTAAAGTTAGTTTTATTGATCTCTCAAATCGCGCAGTATATGCCAATGCTCACTTCATACACTAAATTTATAAAAGCACGGTAGCTCTCCTATCTCATGATTGTCAGTTGTCCGGCTGCTCTTTAACTTCGCAGCAAAACGTTTCATAAAACACTTGATTCTCACGGAATTCTTCGTCCAGTACTTTGTCGCTGTTGTAAATAATCTGCATCAGTCCATTTACACTCGATTTCGGGAACACCGGGTGTCTGCTGTTACGAAAATCGATCAAATCGACCGAACGGGCATGATGTCCAAAGGATAAATCCTGAAAACGCAAATGCAGAAATACGCTATTCGTACGTTTTGCTGAGAAGTTGGTCTACTACATCGGAAGGTAGCGATTCGTCAGAAGCAGAAGTCTCCTTGAAATGGCGTGGATGATCGGGTTTAATCGGCCGGTCGTAGTCTACTGTCTTAACGGTTTGATTATTGTTACTCGGGGACAGGGGAAACAGTGATACGAATTCATCCGTCGCTGCGAAACCGACACTCGTCTGAACTGTGGCGAAGGGTGCGTTGATCTTCTCCGTCATATTCTCCGAATGGTCGGTACTTGCAGCTCTATCCAAGACGTCATTTTCTTCGGAGCATTTCTCCTTGAGTATGCTATGCTCACCAACAACCTGCCTAAAAGCACATTCTTTAAAAGGTTACTTGAAGGGGTTACTTTAAAAGGTTTTTCTATGCAAGTTACTTGAAGAGGTACCGGCAGTTTTCCACGCTGATATAGCTCAGAAAGTTCCCCATCTGGTCGATCAGTGCACCCTCTGTCACCGGATGGGATGCGGTGTGAATAGCATTCCACGGATCGTTGTCCGTTAATTCGTGACTGCGGCTTACACAACCAAACTGCAACTTTCCGAATGGAGTCAAGATTGGCGGAATCTAAGAAGGAACGAAGCGTATACCTCACTGCGAATAATAACTATATAGTCAACTGTGAATGAATGACCTTTCGGACGCGCGGCAAAGAAATCAGATTGTCCAATGCGATTTTGCTTGAAAATATGATGTGTTGGAAGAGATATTTCGGGTCTGTCCATTCTCGTGTTAAGAGTCTATATATATGACAAACCACAACATAAATATGTATAATATGTATTTAAAGTGTGAATTTCATTGTGGAATTCTAACACGAAACAGTTAACCGATATATGGTCATTAACATAATCCGGATACCGGCCGTACTACCACATTCGGTGCAAAACTACCGTATGCAAAACTGGTACTTTTATTTTTATAGTTACCGTCTAACAGGATCCATCCTAACGAGAACCACCACTGACCGCACGACCATACACAATCGACAGTACAAATCACTGACAGTCACCGTGCGACACTCGCCATCTGCCGCACTCACTGACACCCAAAACGCCTCCAAATACAGATCATCCGCGTCGGCCATGCGGACGGCCGTCAAGAGAATGATCGGTTCGTCCAGCAGATGCTTCTGACGATCGAGCTGGGTTCCAATAGCGCAGCGCACATCGTGATACAATGGGGCTTCGAGACCGAACTTATCATACTACAAAGTGCATCATTCATTTGCAACCATAATAACGAAAGCATGTGAAAAGCTAGATCATACAGACTCTGTGAACAGGCTCGTTCGGGTGTTCGCCAGGGGAGACGCCCCACGGGAGGAGGAGCTACGGTAACTTTCACAGTTTTCTTTCATGGAACTCGAGGTAGGATAACGTGAATCGACAATTAATTCGAATACTCGACAGCAGAACAGGCGGAGGATGTTCTCGGATTGGGCCATAAATTCCTCCGCTATGGCGTCTTCCAGATCGCTAATTTGACTGCAGTCCATAATTAACAAATGGTTTCGTGTTTAAAGTTGGAATCGTTCACAACAAGGGATCCCGTTAGTTCTTAAACGTTTTACTTTACTTGGAAGGAAACAGTCCTGCACAGTACAAACGTCGCGTCACTCCTAGTCATGGTATGCGAATGTTGCCACGGCGACATCCCGGAAACGTGTGATTTTGTAAATTAACGCGTTAGATTCTACGTATACTGTATAGTGCTCATGTTTGCAGTATGGCGTATGCAATGTTGTTGTTTGTTGTGTGCCATATGGCATATAATGCATGCTCTTTCCTATATTATTCTGTCTAAAACCTCAGAATTTAGTAGTATGTTGCTGCATGTAAGGAGCAGTAAAGTCCGAGCGTACTAGATCGATTTGGAAAAACAACTCTTATTATTCATATCTGTGGTCTCGTTTCGACTCGCGGACCTGTTTCCTACACCATTTTGCTACCGATTCACATAACAGCACAGATTCGCGTGTTATTTTCTTCTGTTGCTCCGTGCACTGGCAATATCAGCATACATAAGCCAAGCATTATGGGAGATTATGACATAACTGGTGTCACTAGTTGCTGTACAGTACGGCATGACTTTTCGATAACCAACCACAATAAAATTTACAATGACCATTGTAACGTTCCAGTGATAAGCAAAACATTTGTTATATAGTCGTCACAACTATCAGTTGCTAGTCATTGTGTCGTAGATCCAGTTCATAGCGAATGCGGTATTAGCATACACCTGCAAGTACGAAGCGTTAATATTCCTTGTTTATTTATGAACACCATTATGTGAATCATATTACCCCAGGATGAGTGGGTCGGGCACAGCCCTGTCCCCAGCTGACAACACCGGCGACCATGTATTTATTGTAACGGTTCCGACACATGAATGGGCCGCCGGAATCACCCTGGCAAGTGTCCTTGCCACCAACATCCAATCCAGCGCAAATCATACGGTCGTTAATCCTGTGTAAAGTACCTTAGTTGACAACGTTTAAAAACTGCACGTTGCTTATGAAAGACCTTTATTTCATTTTGATGCTGTCGTCCTACTTTTAACCAATCTGTCGACGCACAGTACGCGCAAAATTCGATATTTCTACAGGATTTAGTCACAACGTATGCTCAGGTTCATAAATAGCTTAAAGCTCAAGACAAGTAAAGTTTTGGCATTTTTGTAAGTACGTGGAAGTGCCGCAGTTTGTACAGTCGCAATCATATTGTGCTGCTTATTAACTGATATGTTCTCAGTTTTCTAACGAGGGCAAGAGTTACTGTACAGATACTGTACTGCAGAATTTTAATTTGTTAGATGATCATTATTTTGCTTTCATTATTTTATACACTACTGAATCTCGTGGCTACAATATATTGGCTGCAATCGGCTGCATGCCTACACTTTCAAACTGACCTGCCAGTTCCGCCATACGCGATATCACAACCCGTCCGGTTAACGATAGGAACCACCACATGGCGCAGTGGATCACCTCCCTCCTCGTTGAAACGCAGAGGACGACCGGCCGGTTCGGCCATGAATTCAGCGCGGTCCTCGTTGAAGTTGGCGCGCCATGGGGCTGTGCTTCCCCAACCTGTTTCAACGACGAGTAACGATGTAAAACAACAGACTTCGCTAATATGTCGATGAGTTTCTCTTACCGGATGTAAGGCATGGTTCTCCATGGGGAATCTCTTCGCCCTGTCGGGGCAAGCAGGCCGGGACAATGTTCTTGCGGAATTTGATACGCTCCTTGGTTTTCAACAGACAGTAGTCGTAGTCGGTGCCCACGCGACCGTAGTAGGGATGGCTGCAGATAGACAGAATGGACACGTTAATGTACTATCTATGGTATCCTAATAAACGAACCGCCGTAGACAGCAATCGTCGAATTTTGCACGTGAACCGGTCAGTAATTTTTAAAAATCCCACAAATTTTTTCCGTGTTATTTGCGACTTGAAACGCATGACACCTAAGTTAAGTACTTATCTCATTGAAAGGAGGTTTATTGGTGCATGCAGAAGTCTGTACATGATAATATATACAGTACAGCCATTTTATTACAAGATTTTGATGGGCTTAACCTTTGTAAAGTACGCACTTTCTACCGACAACTGATGGGACTAAATCATTGTATTTCGTTGTACGTACCAGAGAACGTTCTCCAATTCGACTTCTGTCGCCAAGTCGTCTTCAGGTGACAGGGCTAAATCGTGACCACCGATGCGGGCTTTGTACTGTGGAGCTGATTCTGGTCCACTGCAAACAGCAAAGATTATAATTCCGAAATGTGTTTTGTGATAGCATTTTCTTGGCATGTGATATTTACCCAGTGAAGCAATGAGCAGCGCTCAGAATCCACCTAAAGTCAAATGACCAGCAGGATTAGAGTTGCTCGATAATTTCTATCGTGTTTTCGCAGTGAATATCTCGAAAGACCCTGTACCTGTCGGAAATGACTGTGCCACCACAGAACTGGGAATTGCCGCTGATGCGTAGCATGGCCGCTTGCCACTGTAATTTGCAAAGAGCTTTTATACGCGCACAAATCTTTGGTATACCTTTTCGTTCCCGCGAGTATATATGTACTATTATAATACTGATTCCGATGCTTGTTTAAAGCAAAAATTTGGATAGTAAAGTTCGTAATATGAAACTGAAAAATTTTCACATAGTGTTACATATAGAAAATAACTTTTAAAATATTGTAAAAAGAAATGAAACCTTCAAAAATGTGCGTGCATGAACAAAGTGTCGGAAACCAAAAGAAGATAACAATGGAACAAATTATAAAAAAACAGAAAATTACGTAAATCCTAACATTTTCAGTAAACATTTAAAGCTTGGAAATCACAAGGACCAGTAAACGACAAAAAGTAGTAAAACATAACAGCAGAAAGAAAGATAAAAAGAACTGACTACAATTGCAGCTGGAAAAAATGACACTGCGTGGAAACCTGGGCTCTTACCGGAATAGAATAGCGGTTGGCTACGACGCCGCCGACAATCCGGTGCTCGTTTTTCACGGGGAAATGCGACACACCGCAGTCGGGCGCGCAGTACTCGTGCTTCTCATCCGACCCATCCGCACAGTGCCGGACACCGTCGCACTGATTGGCAATGGACACACAGCCCAGGTTGGGGTTGTCGCACGCTTGATAGCCCGTTTTGCAGGCCGCCAGCTGCAGGTCAATTTCGAAGCCCATGGCCTCGGCCACATCGTCAGCGGTAAACACGAAGACGACTTCGGTGGTATCTCTGTCCACACAAATCAATACATCAGGATTTAAGTGTAGGATAAATTCTAAAAGCTAGTGCTTTGATAGTGTCATCAAAATATCGGCAGGAATGAGTTTTACTGTGATACTAAAGACGGTACAGTAAATGCATTGTATAGAAGAAAATAGAAATCAGCAAGTGTGTTATTTTGCAATATTTATGATAGTATTATGATGTATGTGTACATATGCCTCGCAGATCTTTGATTGAAGGTACACGAAAGTTGTAAAAATCGAGCTTGAGAGGACGAAACCACAAGCGCGTGTCAAGACCTCGTAAATATATTTCGCTGCAACTATTTCGCTTTTTTGTTACGTGCCAACTTACTCGAAACGGAGTGTACTCAATCGGGCCGTTGTCCCGCAGAACATCTCCGTGCGGTTGTTCGTCTTGTCCGTAATGGTCAATTTGTCAAAACAACCGGCATCCAGATCGAAAAACTGGGCATTAACCAACAGCGGGAACTTCCTACATAAATTAACCCATTAAACCAGAACTAAACGTACCAGACAGTACAAGGAACCGTAAATGCGCTAAACGGGATATTTTCACAGACTTACGGGTTAACCTTGACCGTCCAGGTACACAGTTGGTTGGGTGGGTAGTTTGGTCTGTTGGGCTGTTGAGGGGAACTGATTTGCTCGCGAGCCGTCAGAGACTGCATATCAATGACGCGACCACAGGGTTCCGGCTGTGGAGGTGTCGCGCGATCGAAGATTTCTAGCTCTGTAGTCGAAGAAAGATATATCACATTTAAACATTACGTATCGTAATTTGGATCTCTAGACATTACTGTACATATGTATTAACCTTGCTCTTTATTGTGTACATATAGCTTCCAGCTATTGTTTTATGCATACCGGCTTTCCATCCTCGCTTTTCCAGTCCATAATCCGTACAGAAGTCCATATGGATTCGGTTAGTTCGGCTAGTGAATGTCATATTCTCGGCACTCAAATCGCCACATTGTGGTCCTATAAGCATACATATTATGTTATGAAACCGTTACCACATATTGGCAGTTTCAAGTATAAGCAAGAGTTACCAAAAACACCGTTATAACCAGGAACGCATACTGGATTCTCGGCCATCAGTCCTTCCGTAGTGGACGCTAAAATTACAACATCATGGCAACTTATGTAAAAGTAACAAAATAACACAAAAAACAAAAAACTAAACAAATAAAATAGTAAACAAGATAACAATCAAAACAAGCACAACAACTGAACACTGCAGTGGGAAAAAAACAGAAAAGAATGAAAGAAGTTCACTTTACTTTTTTCTTTTTAGTTTTACTTTACTTTACTTTGATTTTTTTACTTTTTTTTTACATTTCTTTTAGTTTGGTTTTACTTTGGTTTTTTTTTTTAATTTTAAGTATTATTGATTGTTGGAAATTGGGTTTTATCTTAGGAAAAACATGTATATTTTTAATAATTGCACTTACGATAGCTGGTGGATTCGTAGACGGTAAGGTAATCGCCGTTCATGCTAAAAGTATCAGGAACATTCCATGTACAGTCGGTGTTCATCAGTGATATCAGAGTGCATTTACCATTGCGGCGTTTCTTCCACATCGAATGTCGTGAACGTCATTCGGATGCGCCGGTTTTCCGGCACGGTAATAATCCAACGACACCACTAGCAAAACAAAAATTAAAAATTAATATTACCGGTCTGATGATATCTTTCGTGGGTAAGTTTTTACTTACGGTGTATGGTAAATAATTACCGCCCTCGTCGAAGTTATCGCTAGTTATCGTGGCATTGGTGATCGCTTCGGAAAAGTGTAGATCCCGGAAAGTTTGGCATCCATGTTGCTGGGCCGCTAAATAATGGTACAAAACATAAAGATTTACTTAGATATCAAAATGGAATTTTTAAAACACAGATTTATGAATTCTTTGTAATTTCTGGTTACGTTATCGAACGATTCTAATTATCTAGTTAAGTATTAAACAAAATACCTGCCAAATGGAGCGCCAGCAGACAACCCGCGGTAAACAGCAGCTTCATTTTGTCCACAGGAAAAAAAACAAAACGTAGGATGTTCTTGAAGATCGAAGCTGCATAAGTTGTGCCGCTGAACAAACGCTGATCCACTTACCACGTAAAACTGTTACTTGGCTGTGCGGGAAACATGCTTATCTCCTTCATTATCGTAGTTCTGACAATGGACAATGTGGTCTTACGAAATTGCCCTTAACACTGAAATCACCATTGCGATAAGGTTGTAATTGGTGCCATTCTGGATGTCTGTGTTGAGTGTGTTCCAACGATTAGATTACGCACAGTAACTGATCTGCAATACTGCTGCTGTGTAGAATAAAAATTAAACGCTCGGTACATTGCTCATTTTTTCACCTAGATCACGTTATACAATGATATTAAATTTTCATCGCGAAGAAGATAACACACATTACTAGACATGCATAATATAATACATGGTTAGCCGGGATAGATGATTCAAATATCCACGTTCCGTTATCTAAGATTCATATATTTAAAATACACATGTTCATATTGGATAGATGAGTATCCATGTGGCTCGCGTATAAATCTGGCTTTGAGTCACAAGCATTTCTGCTCAATTAACTATCGAACTGCGGCAGTTTACGGGCTGCTGCAGCGAAATGTTGGATTCTTTTTACTTTTTATAAACAAAGATTGCGCTAATTGTTTAAAAGGAACAAGCGAAATAAGCTCGAATACGGTCACTAATACAAAGGCTGAAGTATTGCCTTGTAGTGACTTGTACTCATTGTTAGTGGCCTGCTGTTGCATTCTTCGGAGGCTTTAGTGACCTTTACTGTTGTACGGATTAATTGCATACCGTTCTCTGCGCAGCTAAACTATGTTTGACCGCGTTCTAGCAAACGTGTTGTCAGATTTCTTCGTCGTGCCGGTACGTTTAAGGAATGTGAGAAAAAGTTTTTTATACGTATTTTCTTTCAAACCAGTACCCCATGTTAGCCTGTATTCTGAATGGTAGCATCTGGGTTCTTGATGGCAGGATCGTCGGTTAGCGGCCAAAAGCAGTAAACGCGTGCGAATCTGCTACCAAGGTGCGTTACAGACTTACTGTAACATGTAACATATTTATTGCGCAACATTCATGTACGAAGATAAAAGTTATTTAATACTGTGTACAGGTGCTTCGGCTTTTCTACGCATCAGTTTCCATAGCTTGTGAGTACGAAGGTGGCAGTTCATCCGGCCGCCCAGTCTTCGCACCGCCCAACTTAGCCATCAGCAACGTTAACGGCTGTTCCGCTGCAACCATTTCATAGGTCGGTAGCAACGAAATACAGTGCGACGCTTCGGAATACGGTGGCGGAAGCGATACACTGTCAGGCAGAGTGTCGTCCACGGGATCCGGAACTGGATGGGAATCGGCTTCCCGGAGTCCGCTGCTCGGGAACCCCCGTCCATGTTCCCGGTTGTGTTGTTTTGTGAAATCCCGGATGCTGTACGCCATTTTACAGGCTACCAAAAAGCAGGGAATCAACAGACCAATTCCCATCAGCAACCACAGGTATTCCGATCTGGTGTCTTGTTTCCACAGTTTCCAGTGCGCTGCTACAGTGGCTTGAACGATCAAGACAACTGTCGCGCAAATCTGTAGCAAGAACCCCAAATTTGAACGTTGAGATGCGACGATTTTTGTGAAATATGCATGTAGATAAAGTGCAACACAGAATTCCGTTTTATCACCTCTGTTAGAAGGGCGCCAAGGTAGATCCCGTAACAACCCAAAACGGTGGCTTTCCGGCATTTTCTCGTATCGGTATAGCAGTCTAAAGTGGCATGCTCATTGGGACACCAACAGGCGGCGCATATCCCAAAGATGCCGGTAATGACTGCCCATACAGAGGCAAAACGGGCTGTGTGGACAAGTTCGTCAGCTGGAAAATTAGTTGTATTTTACATATGTGACGCATTACAAAACAGTACAGGCATAAACTGTACACATATATTTCATATATTTTCTATATGATTTGCACTCCTTGGTGTTTTCTCTTTACTTTTAAAGAGCTCCTCCGCTGACATGAGTTCAGATTTTCCATAGCTATTTACCGTACGACTATTCAAGAACGTTAGATCCATCAATAAATTGAATGGCTGTCATAGATTAAAAAGCGCCCTAATCATATCGTTTTACCAAAGTATATGTATAAATTTCAACTATATTGATAGTATATTTATAAATTTACGAATAATTATACGATAACCGTACTCAGCGTTATAATTATGTTTCTGCGAGGAAATACTCACCATAATCTCCTAAAAAAGCGGCGCCTGTGCACGTTATCCCCATAAAGACCAGTCCACATCCAGAATGAAGTAGCAGGAGTTTAGGTTTCTTCTCCGGAAAGGAAATTCTCTTGAAGTTGTGCTGCGTACAACGAGGCCTACCGGGAGTGCTGGCTAACAAAATCGCTATGTGTGCCATCCTTCACCTTCGACTGCAGATCCTTATTATCATCGAACTTTATTGGCCAACATAGTGATTTTAATACTTGTGATCCGTATACAGCATAAGAATCATAAATATCAAGGTATCACGAAACTAATATGAGAACAAAGATAAAATGAAGAGATGTATTTATCACAGACCAAGTGTTGCGATCCATGAGATCTATCGCGCGAAATTGGGGGAGCTTGCACACTTTTTGCACCATGCATTATCATGGTATGCTATTTCTTGTATGTATTACTAATTGTATGCCGCATTGCCGGCATCGATCGATGGATCGATGAATTCTGGATCACAACTGCTGTAACAGCACAATACGCGTCTGTCTATTTTCTGCTTGGCAGTTTTCGCATATTATCGGTACTAATAGCGGAGTATGAAAGCGGGCTGGTTGTGGGAAGCGGATATGTTGCTACGCTGGATAGTGCGTTCCTTGCCTCAAGACTGCAACGTACCGGTACATCTCGTGCACGTGCCTGTTTCCCATATAGTACGTAAACGTGTTATTTACATGCTACGGGATAAGCCCATCAGTCTTCTGCATGAAGTGCTATACGTAGGAAAGTATAGAAGTACGAACCGGTGTCCGCAGCGCGCGAGTCATGAGACGGGAACGATGCGATTGATTTCCAGTAACATTTTCAGCGTCAGTTGAGAATTACCGAATTCGACCCAGTTTCGGTTTCTTCTCATTGACAAGGCTATAGATCGCTTTATAGAGAACCGCAGATTGTAATTACTAGCAACGCCCAAAGCATAGGCATTACATCCTGAATAATCCCTTTTTTGTGGCAGTAATTTCCATAAAAACTTGCAAGTTTTTATCCGTTCGAGAGGACATCATGTGCGTAAAACAGCCGATCCACTGGCGCAGTTCAACCCGTGGGGATGCACGCATCCCGGATGTTCGGTGGCACCGCGCCGGTATTCTCCGTAATTTGTGTCCCGTCATAAATGGTGTGCACGCTGCGTGGGCATCGCTGTCACCAAGAAAACTGATATTTACAAGGTGATAAAATCTTTGTACTAACAGGTGCGATGTTTACTAATCGCAGCGGAAAGATTGTATGCCCCTTCCCCCGGCAAAATCCCTGTTTACCAAGATAGACGTGGCACGTTTTGTGGAAGAAAAAATCTGGGTGTGATTTCCACATCGCGTAAGCGATGTAAGATAACGTAAGAACCACGTAATACGGTGTAACTCTCGTGTAAGTCGACATGAATTCCATGTAAGCCAAGGTTGTTACAACGTGAGACAGTGTAAGATAACGTAAGAGCCGCGTAAGATTGTGTAAGTCTCGTGTAAGTCGACGTAAAGTCCATGTAAAGCAAAGTTGTTACAACGTAAGACCACGTAAGATAACGTAAGGTCTGCGTAAGCTGTGTAAGCATCGTGTAAGTCGACATGAATTCCATGTAAGCCAAGGTTGTTACAACGTAAGACCGCGTAAGATAACGTAAGCGCCGCATAGGATTGTGTAAGTCCCGCGTAATTCGACGTAAAGTCCATGTAAAACAAAGTTGTTACAACGTAAGACCGTGTAAGATAACGTAAGAGCCGCGTAAGATTGTGTAAGATTGTGTAAGTCGACGTAAAGTTCTTGTAAGGCAAAGTTGCCACAACGTAAGACCACGTAAGATAACGTTAGAACCGCGCGAGGCGGTGTAAACTCCATGTAAAAGAAAGTCGCGAACTAAGAAGGAAATCGGAACAAGACAGCAAAACTGAACTCAGAAGGTATCGAAGAAGTGAACTGCGAAGTGAAAAAAGAAGAAACCAAGAAGAAACCAAGAAGAAACCAAGAAGAAACCATGAAGAAACCAAGAAGAAACCAAGGAGAGACCAAGGAGAAACGAAGAAGAAACCAAGCAGAAACCAAGAAGAAACTAAGAGGAAACCAAAAAGAAACCAAAAAGAAACCAAGAAGAAACCAAAAACAAACCAAGAAGAAACCAGAAAGAAACCAAAAACACACCAAGAAGAAACCAAAAAGAAACCAAAGAAGAAACCAAGAAGCAAACTAAGAGGTATACTAAGAGTAAACGCAAAAGCTCTAGCGCAGCTTATATTATCTTACGCGCCTCTTGCGTTATCTTACGCGCCTTACGTTGTAAGAAAATTTCCTTACATGCATGGACTTTACATCGTCTTACACGGCACTTACACCGCCTTACGTGGCTCTTACGTTATCTTACGCGGTCTTACGCTGCGAGAAGTTTGCGATTGTTTTTTGTGCTCAACGTTCTTACAGCGTAAGAACGCGTAAGACAACGTAAGGCACGCGTAAGGTCCGTGTAAGGTATTGTGAAGTCTATTAAATATGGCAATATGCTACAATGTAAGAGCGCGTAAGAGAACGTAAGGTCAGCGTAAACAGCTTTGCAGTATGTTTACATTATCTAACGCGGAGCTTACATTGCCTTACGTAGACTTACATACGTGATCTTACGTGGATTTCTCCGATATTTGGTGTTTCGACAATAAAGATCAGTACTTACGTTTTGGCTTACATTGCTTTCATTAGCTTACGCGGTCTTACTTCTCTTACGTTGCATCCAGAAGCACCGCGATTTTTTCTTCCACAAACCGTGCCATATGTGAAATTGTGTGTCAACATATGTACTGGTACTTATCACGGGCTATCACTCAGATTCAGCAGTAATGAGTAATGAACATTTTTTTGATATTTTTGTCGCACGTCGGGTTTGCATCGGGTTGAGGCTTTTCCATTCTGCTACCCAATTCAGAAGCAGGCTGATTCTGTAAATGTATCCTCTTCTAAAATTGCGCCGCCATGATTCCTCTTCCAAAATTGCGCCGCTGATTCCGTCAGTAGCGCAATTTTTGCAGAGGATGCATTTTGCTGTAGATGTAGTGAGTGGCCGGCGCGTTATTAAACTGGAAATTCGTTTTATCTACTTGGAAACTGTGTAGATGATGTTGCGATTTCATCAAAAGACGCCATCGAAAGCATTTTCGGCGTGCCGAGGAAAGCTTTTTTCGGCGTGAATAAGAACACTTTCTTCGGCACGGCGAAAATGGTTCCGATGGCCGCCTTCGGGTCGACACCCTCCCAGGTAGTCGATGACGGCGTGCAGCGAGTGCACATCCGGACCGCTCGCAACACCGATTTCTCATTGTCAGTGGGGTTTGCCTACACGGTCGTTGTGATGCCGTAGCCGCTGGACAAATTTCAACATGACGTAGTTGCGAGATGTTAAGCCGTAACATCTCACGCGGTACGCCAACTGGCTTCGGCCGCTCGCTTAGCAGTACAACCAAACTTTGCTTGTTACATCCAACGGTTACCAACCTCCCAAGCGAGGGTCCGAAACATCCCCGTGTCGGGAAGCCTACGTACGTTCCTTGTATGCACCGCGGAAGGAGTAAAGTATGCTGTGATTGCACGCCATAGCCAGTGATTTTTAGTTTGAATATGCTTCTCTGAGAATTTTTCGTGCGCACAGTCTGAATCGATAAAACAGATTGATACAATAGGATACGGTTTTGCCGTCAACTGACTAAAAAAATGTTTTGCCATCAAACCTTTATCCACCCTTGGGCGATTAAACCGGTTTGGGTGTGGGCTGCCCGGATGTTTGGTGGACTCTGCGCCGACGTTCCTCGTAATTGTATTTTCCGAAAGTGGTTTTTCACAGTGCGCTGGCATTCTGCCGCCTTCTTCTTTAGCTACAGCAATGTGGGACAGCAGACCTTCTTCTTCGTGCACAACATATCCGTAGATGCGGCTGGACCGCTGCAGTGTCTGCAACGTTGTGATGCCGGCTGGTGCGTAACACAAGAGTTTCAATTTACGCGCGAAGGATGTCTTTCACGGCAGCATTCAGAACACATCTGGCCGGTGCGGCGGTAGAGTTTCACATACGTGTACAGTGCGAATGAACTGCACTCCCGGTGTAGTTGAAGCGAAAGACAAGCACTTCACATGGAAGATCGATGAGGCCTTTGTTGGCGTACCGTGGGACCATAGTTATCTCCCCGAACTTGTTATACATCAGGTAGGCGAGCGATGGCAGCAGACCCGCGACCCTTTCCTCCCAGGTGTAGCCGATTTCAGGGACTATAACCCGCGCTGCACGCGATCGGAGGGTGCAGGTATGCTGTTGTACAGATATGCGGAGACTTTGACCATAACGCTTCTGGTGTCAAGCGGATGCACTGCACGCGTATCTAGGCCTCATCGGGTGCAGTGCTGGTTCCGACCGTACAAAACACGGAGGCGCTGGCTTGTCCAAGCAGCTTATGCGCACTACTAGCCCACATGGCGACTATTCAGCCAGAAGAGCTGGATCCTTAATTCCCTGCGAAGAAGAAATTCTGCCAGTCGTCAACTATTAGCTAATCGGCAACCCGTGCACTTGTTGTTGCGTCAGACCAACTAATTCCGTAATACATGTCGAAAACAGTCGCAGCCGTCTACATACCGTAATCCGCAAAATTTATTGTTGATTTATTGATGTTGATTATTTATTGTTGATTGTTGTTTATTGTTGCTGCCAGTGGGTTTCTGTTGAAAAATCAACTATTATATGTTGCTGTCATGCATTTGGTCTATGCTCCGTCTGATTGTGTAATTTATTTGAGTTGTAATTTATTAACTTGCTTGTTGGTCACTTGTTTGGCTTGGTGGTGCGATTTTGTGGTTACAAGTCGGAAATCCCTATAAAGAACTATTACCAGTTCTGTATAACGAGATCATAATTTACAATTTGTTAGCTCGATCCTCATTTCTGCTGTTAAAGAAACGTAATGCATTCTGGAACCGCAGAATATCAGTGCGCTTTTAGTGCGACATTTTATGACAAGCAAATCGAGGATCCCGCTTGTCTAGGAGTACATTGCAGATTTTAAACTAGGCTCGATTGTAACACTCATTAGATGATTCCAAAAACATATATACTGCACGTGTTTGAAAAGGTGCTGTACAAAATGTCCATGCAGTTATAAACGAATCTTTAGTTACCGGTTAGTACGTACACTGTCTTTGAAATTTGCTGCAAAGTTCTGCAGATTACTGTCAAAACTCTGCATTTTCTTACGCATTGCTGTCCATTACTTGCGAATACGACGGTGGCATTTCATCCGATCGCCCATTATTCGCAGTACCGGCCAAAATCGAAGACAGGAACGGTTGCTCCGCTTCGACCGTTTCATACGTCGGAGGCCACGTAGAACTGAAGTGTGACTGTGGGGAATAGGGCGGCGGATCCGGAAGCGATTCATTGTCAGGTACACGATCATCCACGGGAACTAGATGCAAAACTAGTTCCCGGGTTCTGGTGCTCGCCCGACCGTCTTCTCTGTCGTACTGTTTCGTAAAGTCTCGGATGTTGTATGCCATCCGACAGGCCACCAAAAAGCAGATAAACAAGATACTACTTCCTACTAGTGCCCACATGTATTCCAATGTTGTATCTTCGTTCCAAAGGTTCCGATTTCCTATTACGGTGGCTTGTGCGATCAAGACAATTGTCGCGCATATCTGCAGCAAACCCAAATCACGAGATCCATTCGACGAAAATTGATTCTTTTAATTTTTTGTTAACTGCAACCTGTATGATTTTATTACGAAGAGTATAATATACTCTTCGTAATAAAATCCTACAGGTTGCAGTTAACAAAAAATTAAAATTATAGCACAGTACCTCTGCCAATACCGCGCCAAGGTATATTTTGAAACGAACTAAAATGGTTTTCTTGCGCTTTTCTAAATCTGAGTCACATTCCAAAAGGTCATGATTATTTGGATACCAGCAGGAGGAGTAAATCCCGAAAACGCCGGTAAGGGCTGCCCACACAGACACAAAGCTGGCTGTGATGAGAAGTTCGGCACCTGGAAATAATTTTGTTTTGCATGTGACATGTTGTAGAACTTTTCGTCCAGTGCGGTCAAAAGTCGTTGCAATGGAAGTTAATCACGTATTACTCTTGGCAAAATTCTACACAGGCGTGTTGTTTTATAGCTTGTTTTTATCATTCACACGGTACTCCAGAATATTTTTTTGCCTCGGTCGTAGTTCGTAAATGTATTCGGCTCAGAGCTACAGTACAAGCTTGAGTGTTCATTTCCTGAACATCCGACGGATTCGCAAGGGTTACTGATTCAGTGACCGTCCTTACTGATGAACAAGTGCTTAAATCATATTCACCGCGCTACGCGATTCATGACCGTAATCCGTTCATGTAGAAATGCATGTCTGGGAAACTCTAACTACTGGCTGGGAGAACGTGGAACACAGGGGCAATACAACATACAACGCACCATTATTTAATCCAAGAGCTGCACCGAGGGACATTATTCCCATAGAGGCCAGAGTAGATCCAGAATGAAGTAATACACGCTGATATTCCTTATCTGAATAGGAAATTCTCTGTGCAGTGTCCGCCATTCTTCACATTTAACAGGCAATATGGATCATATCATTATAACTAATATGGATCGAACCGAAGCCACTCGCTCACAATTAAGAGAACAATGAGATTGTTTATTCTATATGTGGATTAAACAATCTCATTGTTCTCTTAATTGCTAGCGAGCGGCTTCGATCGAACGAAAGTAGCTTGCTAAACTGTACACCGAAATGCTCCAAACACAACATGAACGAAATTATACATAATTATCAATCGTTCCTACCACAGAGTACCAAGTGATGCGATCCGTAGGGTCGGACATCCGGAATACATGGAAGTGATGAAACGGCTGAGCATGCACACTGGGTATATGGCTCGCCATATGGGTATACCATGCATATGCCAGGTTAGTCCTTAGGCGTTAATTGTATCTTCCAAACCGATCGATGTTGATTCTGGGACCACAACTTCCATATCTGTACAAGTATACTTACATCGGTCCTACCTGCTTTACAGCTACCGGGTACATCTTCGGCTCTATTCACTGATGCTTACAGACCGTAAACTGCACTCGTAGTGGAATAAGGGTGGGGCAGTTGTGACAAACGGATTCTGCTACGATGGAAGAGACTTACATCAGTCACAAGAGATTGCATGCGTTCCTTTTGCCAACACTCTGCATCGTGTAATCTCGTGCATGTGGTTAGCATTTCTATATTTGAGTAGTGATTGTTATAGTTTCAGTATTGACGATGTTAAAAAATTCAAAAAAATTATAATGAAACGTCAGGACCAATAGAAGCCGCGCGAAGTTAAGCCACAGGTCATTCGTGGTGATTTTAATGTGATGTGGATCATAACTGGATATTATTGTTCCATCCGGCCAAGGGTTAATAAAGAAATTTTTAGTGAAGACTTCATATGAAAAGATTCGTAAGGGTTAGTTTACATAAAGAAAAACTTGAACGAAAAAAACTTAAATGGAAGCAATTGCAGTTGTAATCTTTATGCACGACAAGTTTTATAGTTAGTAAACAGCAATGTCTGTAGCGGTCGTAAAATTATTAAGGCGCCAGACAATCCATATTATTTAGCATCTTTTGAGCATTTATGTAATAACTGCCGTTTACCAGTTACCACGCAAAACACAAACGCAAGTCTCAAAAGACAACAATACTTGAGAAAATATATGCGGTACGTGCCAGTACACGCCTCTGTTCGTCAGCTTTCGAAAACCATCCGAACGAGGAGTCTACATAAAATCTGGCCGTTAATGCAATGAACTGTAGTTATGGAATTTTTTTAGTTAAATCTAGTAAGGAATGGAACGTACCAGGCCCCAACCAACTGTCTAAAGTAACGTACAGTGATACTGTTTCACTTGCCGGTCGACTTCAGCACGGTGGTTAACGATGCTAATAATGTATCCATCTAACGAATTAGACCCATTTGAACTGTTCCGATGGTACTGGTGTTGATGGCTGATTGTTTCCGTTACAAATTACCTTCATTGCGTTGTTGCAAAAGGAGTACTTATATAACTGATTTGTTATGTATAGTTGATACTGAGGTTCGGACTAGTCTCACTAGAATCTTGTTCGGTATCCCGGCTTTCCATTTTTTTCCACTTTGAGCAAAAATGTATGCAATGCGGGTGATTTCTTGCACCATTTTAAGGCAATTTTCTGTGTATTGTCACAATATCCGCGCTTATATCATATAATATATATACAATACATCATATAATATATATACAATACAATATAATCCGATATACAATACAATATCGGTAAAACCACAATATCCGCGCACCTGTAAACATTGCATTAGCCTCCGTTATGTTTTGTAATAGCAAAAACATCAATTCACAATGTCCAGAAATCCGGTTGTTGCAACGTCCGGTTGTTGCACAATGGCCGCGAACAGTTTAAACACGTTTTGTTCTCAGATAATTCAGCGTTTCATCCAAACTTCTTGAAACTTTCATGATATATCCACATATATATGGTGATCGTTCTGAACCAATTTCAGCCCGGATGTATGTTTCTGAAAATTTAAAATGAATTTTAAAATTTTTGAAATTCATTTCAAAATTTCAGAAACATACCTCGGGGCTGATTGTTGGTCAGAACGATCATCATATATATGTGCATTTATGATGAAAGTTTCAAAAAGTTTGGATAAAGCGCTGAATTATCTAAGAAGAAAATGTGTTTAACCTTTTCGCTGCTGTTGCATGCCCAAACGGATTGTTGGACGCTATATATCGATGTTCTAGCTACTGCAAATAACAAAAGAGCTAGGTGTAACGGTTACAGGCGCGCGGCTTTCTTGATTTCACTAATAGCTATACCAACGGGTGGATTATAGCCTTAAGCGTCAGTTGAGATTGCAATACCGAGCTCGATCCACCTTTGTCTTCTTCTCACTGGTACTTAGATGCGCTTTGTATGAACTGCAGATTGGTAACGCCCAAAGCACAGTCATTACAATAACTTCCGCAGTTATCATACCGGCAGCAATTTCTTGAAAACTTAAAAGTTTTTATCAGCTCGAGCAGAATGCTATGTACATTTAAGCCTAGACCACCCTTGCGCGATTTATCCCGTGCACGCATCCCGATGTTCGGTGGACACCGGTCCGACAGTCCCCGTAAATCGTATCCATCTTAAGTGGTGTTCACACTGCGCCGGCATTCCCGTCATCAAAACAACTGATTTTTACCAGGAAAACATACATACGGGTTGTCAAGTAATACTTCTTTACGCATTGGTTTTATGCATTGCTGTCCATTACTTGCGAATACGACGGTGGCAGTTCATCCAGTCGCCCGCTATTCACAGTACCGACCACGGTCGAAGACAGTAGCGGCTGTTCCGCTGCGACCGTTTCGTACGTCGGAGGCCACGTAGAGCTGAAGTGTGACTGCTGGGAGTAGGGTGGCGGATCCGAAACCATTGAATTATCAGACACAACATCATCCACGGAAACGGGATACGAAGCTACTTCCCGGAGTGCGGTGCTCGCCCGATCATCTTCTCTGTTGTGCTCTTTCGTCAAGTCTCGGATGCTATATGCCATCCGACAGGCCAGCAGGAAGCAGACAATCAGCATACCAATTCCCATTAATATCCACATGTATTCGGATCTTGTGTCTTTCTTCCAAAGGTTCATATTTGCTATTACGGTGGCTTGGGAGATCAAGGCAATTGTCGCGCATATCTGTAGCAAACCCAAATAAAGAGATCCATTCGAAGAAAATTGTGCTTTTTATGGAAGCTAATACTTTTCTGTGGAATAACTAATGGTAGTATGTAGTTAACTGCAACTCTCAGTGTATCCGATTTTAGTAAGAATTGTAGCACGTTACCTCAGTTAAGACGGCGCCAAGATATATCTTGAAGCAAGTCAAAAGGGTCTTCCTACACTTTCTCATATCTGTGTCACATTCCAAAAGGTCGTGATTATTTGGATACCAGCAGGCGGAGCAAATCCCAAAGACGCCGCTAAGGGTTGCCCAAACAGAGACAAAGCTGGCTGTGGGGAAAAGTTCGGCACCTGGAAATAAGTGCGTTTTTGCATTCGTTTTTTGCCTGCCGAAGTGCGGTCAAAAGTCGTAGCAATGTTAATATTAATTAGGCATTACTTTTGTTACAACTCTACACAGGCTTGTTGTTCTGGTTTATTTTTATCATTCAAACGGTACTCTAGAATATTTCTTCGCCTCGGACGTAATTCGTAAATGTATTCGGCTCAGAGTTACAGAACAAGCTTGAGTGTTCAGTTCCTGAACATACGACGGATTCGCAGGCGTCAGATTTAACAACCGTCATTATTTAGCAAGTGCTTAAATCACCACCATCGCGTTACGCGATTAAGGACTGTCCTCCGTGCGGTTGAAATGCATATCTGCGAGACTCTAACTGCTGACTTAAAGAACAAATAATGCAGAAGTACTCGACCTACAACGCACCGTTATTTACTCCAAGAGCGGCACCTAAGCACATTATTCCCATAACGGCCAAGCCACATCCGGAATGGAGCAATAGACGTTGAGATTTCTTCTCCGGATAGGAAATTCTCTTGAAAGCGTGTCCAGTGTCCGCCATTCTTCACAGCAGGTAGCATATCGTATTATATGGATCAAACGAAAGCGAAGATGGTACTTTTTAAACTAATGATCCGGTCACAGTATAAACAAAACTATATTCATCAGTCGTTGCAGATTACGTGAGAACCTAATTATAATCTAACGTGTCGGCGCCACAGATCACCAATGCGATCCGTAAGATCTGGCATCCGGAATACATGGAAGTGATGAAACATCCAAGCATGCACACTGGGTACACCATATGCTAGGTTAGTACTGTGTAGTCCCCATGTGCTATTTGTCAGTATACTAGTATGTATGTTGAATCATCCATATCGACCGGTGTCGATTCTGGGAGCGCAACTTCCGTTATAGCACAAGTCGGTATATACCTCTGTCGGTCTGCTTTCCAGTTATCGGGAACGTTTTCGGATTGCACTCTGTACGTCGTATACTCCTGGTGCAATAAGGGTGGGGTATTTGTGAGAAACGGATTCTGCTACGATGGAGAGTGCGCTCCTTCAGTCAACACTCTGTATCGTGCAATCTCGTGCACGTGGATATGTTCCTGATACTGTACACAAACATGGCTTATACGCCGTATTGTATACCGTTAAGCCATAAATTCATCAACACAAGTATCAAATTGGGACGCAATTCCCGTGCTATGCATGCATCAGTAGTACCCCTTTGAAGATTCAATATCACGACCGGATTCCTCATTTCCGTCCAGCTTTTTATCTGTTGTTTATTATCTGTGCATATTGATTTCTTTGTCTAGATTAATTATAAGTTTTGTTAAGACTGTACCTGCATTTTGCAGATTATTGAAATACTATGTATATTCAGCAGATTAGTTTTTCAGTGTAATCAGGCGCGCATTTTGTAAAATGCAAATCAAAAATCAGTTAAACTTCCAAATTTTGAATGATCAGAAACATAGTTTAATTTTGCCATCCATCAGCAGCTTGTCTCAGAAAACATAAACAGTATGTAAATCAGATGGCCCTCGACTGATCTGTACAATGGCGAAAAACATTACAATAAAACATAAAACTGTTCCCTTATAAAACATTCTTGCAGTTAACATGTACATACACCGTTTAAAATTTGCTGTAGAACTCTGTTAAAACCAAAGGTGAAATACTGTCGAAACCCGCGCTTCCCAGGCGCATCTACTGTTCACGCATCACTTGCGCATACGACGGTGGCAACTCCACCAGCCGTCCATCCTGCACAGCCAAGCTGGACTCTAGCAGAGGCTCTTCCGCTTCGGCCATCTCATACGTCGGAAGCATTATGGAATTGGCTCGTGAAGAGTAAGGCGGCGGAAGCGATAGAATCTCCGACACCGTGTCCTGCGATTGTTGTGATCGTACTAAATGCGTCTCCCGTTCCCGGTTGCGTGGCGTTGGTACAGCTTGACCATGTTCTCGGTCATGCTGTTCTATGAAGCCCCCCATACTGCACATCACCCCCACAGCCAATAGAAGGCAAACAAATACTGCAGCGCTTCCAAGGAACACACAAAGCAACTCCGAGCGTGAAGTCCATTGGTTATAAGTACCCAATACTGCGGCATGTACGATCACGGGAATTGTTGCACATATCTGGAAAAAGATACACAGAAGATGAATGCTGTACAGGTGACATGATACATGGATGTGGAAGTTATCGATCGCGATCGACAGATTGCCGGCGATCATCCCTGTACTTATACTGTATTTAGAATCGTACTGTTGCGACATACCTGCAATAAAACGGCGCCAAGGTAAATCTGATAACAAATCATAATGGAGGCTTTCCGGCACTTGGTTATGTCCGTATAGCAGTCCAGAAGATAGTGACTATTCGGACACCAGCATGATGCACAGATACCGAAGACGCCGGTCAGGGCAGCCCACACCGAGGCCAAGCTGGTTGTAGGGAGAAGTTCGATGGCTGAAAACAGATCGTGTTACATCGGACAATCTTATTACAACTGCTGACGGTTATAATTAGCGCAATTTCTCTAACATACGACTCAAGTCTGGTTTTTGCTAAATAACAATACCAGTGAATGAGAGAGCACGAACAGCCAAAACCCTAGTATAAGAACTCGACGGATCTGGGACAATTTTGTTGCACACATTTGAACGAGCTTTGTTTGATCTTACCCAATAAATAGGTTGCGGTGCGCCCGACGCCCGACAATCTTTCTGTTACACAGCGGCGCTGTGTAACAGCGTAAGTGGCTCTGTAGTTGAGCGGTTCAAATATAACGATAGATGCTTCATTAGATTAATAATTATCATATTCTTATTTTATTTCTTATGTTTTGTTTTTTTTTCCTATACAAATAATTAATATATTTTTCCTTCCCTTTATAAAGGTAAACAACTGTAACGGCTTACTGTAATTTCCCGCACGGGATACGCCTAAACAGATCGTCCCCAAGAAAGCCAGGAAACATCCAGAATGCAGCAAGAGAAGCTTGGGTTTCTTCTCCGGATAGGGAAGTTTGGTCTTTCGTCCATACGACAACGGCGCATAAACAAGCTCCACATGCCGGGTTCCTATCTGCTCACGCGCCGCATTCATAGATATCATTTGTGAAAGTTTGATTTCAATCATTGGGATCTCCAACAACTTATCCAATGCACCGGTAACCCGCTATGAGCAGAAACAAACACGAGCAAGAGCTTTTAAACGGCAAAACATAGATTACACGAAGGAAACGTGAATGTGCTGAGAATGTTGGCAAACGGAGGTCGGCAATCCATCCAACGTGAAAGTGGAAAATGCGCGCCAGCTGGATTTATCCACTTGAGATGCGGCATTGCTGGTTGCATTTCTTAGGAATTCACTGCACCCTCCCATCGATCGAGGTCGATTCTGGATCACAACTGCTCGTGCGCAGCGTGTTTGCTTTTCATCGTCCATGCAGTATTATCGATCCTCGACTTGGCTTGGTGTCGTATAACGGGGTAAGGGCGGAGTGTCTGTGGGAAACTGGATATTATCCCGCTGAGATCCATCAAGTCCAATACTGGTACTTGTTCCTCAATACATGTATTCACGGTGCATACGGTTTGTTACGCAGTAATACGGCTTACCCACTCCTGTAGCTTTTTGCGTACAGTAGGGCATTAGCACAGTGTGTCGCGCAGTGTCCTGTCCAACTGATTAAAGTGCACACCCAAACATTTGCACCAAATGTCAGAAAGTGTAGGCTCGTTCACCATAATTAAGCGAAACTAAAATAATTTTGTAAACAATTGCTACCTTCGTGGTGAAAATTTTAAGGTACTCGTAAGCATGGAAGTCCTTCGAAATTAGGGATGTGAGTAAAATGAAGAGATAACGACCTTCCGCGACGCCTCTATACAAATAAGGATCACTGAACTTTATGACATCAGATTCTGTTTCATGCGTGACCGCCGTACATACTTGAAACGACGCCGTACGTAAACAAGCCGCATCCGCGAAAAGTCCGCCATGTAACAAGTATCGATGACGGCCAGTAATCTGGATAGTTTGTGTAAAAGTAAATTCTCTACTGCACGTAAAGGAGGACCGATATTTTCCGTCCAGCAGCAGCTGCTCGGCGTGGCCGCGTATAAGCGGACGAAATGGAGCGAAAGCGTGTCCGGTCCATCAGGTATCGCGAGATCATTCGTAATGCTGGCAA
The DNA here is from genome assembly GCA_034698045.1 of Paramacrobiotus richtersi. NCBI lineage: Eukaryota > Metazoa > Tardigrada > Eutardigrada > Parachela > Macrobiotidae > Paramacrobiotus > Paramacrobiotus richtersi. Next base: position 28,687 of record JAQGAU010000370.1, read on the forward strand.
CATGTACAGGTTTGTGAGTCGCTCAGCGGGGGCATGCTCCGCTGGATGCGGCAGTCTCCAGATCGCTTTGTATCGAAAGTGCGTTACTTTGTCGTACGTTTGGACACATGCTGTAATGTTGTACAGAAAAAAGCGAACTATCATTGATAACCGAAAAACTATGAACGTACTGACAAGAAATGTCTTATACATAATTATTATAGTGGTTGTTGTTGCACATGATCGGAGCAGCTATCAATAAGCAGCATTGTATGACCTCTGAACATACTGTAATGTTAGTCATGAACATCACACTAATGTAACTGATCATGGTAAGAACATGCCCTCTATAACTAAAATCAAAGAAAGAATTAAATCTTATATAGAAATATTCTGCATACGTATTTCCTAATCTGTGTTATGGCAGGATACTCATCGTTATATTGTAAGTGGTGAGAACGATGAAGCATAAAAAATTTACTCAAAAGAAGCTGACACAGTATTACAGACGGTATAGAGGTGTACTTGTTAGTATTCCTTGGCTGATCGTTTAATTCTTAACGCAACTTTATGAACACGCACATTATAAGTACAATTTCCTTGCGCTTGTCTTTGTTACGTAGGTTTTCTATAATATTATATGAACTAGTCCTGGAGTTTTCTTTAAGCGAGCTGAACCCAGAATTTTATGTATGTACCGTAATGTGAGCCGAAGAAACTTCGTCATCCGAAAATTTCTTCACGTAAAGTGTACTTGGCTTATTAAAACCGGGACTTTATCTTGATAAAACGGATTTTCTTCTTGGCATCTACAAAAACTCCGTACCCCAATCAACCTTACCCGTGCCTTGACTTTATTTAAAGACGCGTTTCATGTTCAGTTTGCAGTTCAAAGCAATAAACATGCCACTCAAAGAATTCGGTGCCATAATGTCATTAATCGAACATCATCTCGATTCACTAAGCACGTATGCCACTCATAGTCGCTTCGATCTCAAACAACAGTCCAATGCCGCGTAGTGCATTGTAAAACTGTCATTAGATGTTGAGTACTTGGCCGGGATAGATGAGCTCGGGGTTCGCGATGTTGTTGGCAGTCGCAATCTGCTTCCAGTC
>JAQGAU010000371.1:0-29769 GCA_034698045.1 Paramacrobiotus richtersi
ATTCGTTTTAAAATTTGAAAAAAATGTCTCAAGGCTGGTTTTGGTTCAAAACAATCTTCATATATATGTGCATTTATCAACCAAGTTTCAAACAAATCGCTTCAAAACGAGAATTTTGGTACACCTGTTTGCGTTTAAACTTTCTCAGTGGATTGCGCAACAACCGGATGTTGCGCGCACAGTTCGTTTTCGCTCTGATCTATACCGGTCCTCTGTCCATCAAAAGCAATGCTAAACGTTGGTTTACGATTCCAACCGCGCACACGCAAAATGGCCAGCGCAACATATGGAACATACAAGTCAATCCCCTTAATACCGGATTCAGGAAAAAAAACGTCAAAAACAGTATCGTATTCAAACAACATATTTAATATCAGATATTCAGGATTTTTTTCAACAGAATTATTAATTCTGGTTGGTTTTCTGGTAAAGCAGCCAAGAATACAGACATTTTAATGCATAAAAAACGGTTCAGGAAAATTCCTGCTTCGCATTTACTATAAAAAAAATAAAAAAGCTCATTTTTTAACATTACTATTATAGCTAAAAAACAATTACAAAAACAAACACGATAACCTTAAACAATAAAGATAATATTAAATTTCGATGAAATAAAGTTCACAGTTAGCTAATTCCGCAAAAATAACCACCACTATTACTTATTCCATCCCACTGATACAACTGACGCACCTGTACGCTGACAGCAGCCGCTTTAGCCTTCTCCGCATTCTCCACCACCTGGATCGCCGCATCATCAAACTCCAAATCCCCCCACGAGTCCGCCTTCTCCTCCACCTTCTTCCCGGCCCCTCCACCACCACCCCGGACATTCTGATTCAAACTGGCCAGATTCCCCCGTCCCAGGGCGGCCGGCACGATATCCGCCGATTTGTACTTGGGCAACCCGGTCACACCCTTCACCCCGACCTCCTCCGCTGATTTCTGCTTATTCCCGATGAGATGCACCCCCACCTTCCCCCCGGGGAGCAGGGAGGGCGCCACACCCAGACTGGTCAATCCGGAGGGTCCGGGCTTCGCCTGACCGATGCTGGAAGCAATACACGCCGTTGATTTGGTCGAAACACTCCCGGAGGTCGTTGACTTGGTGGGAATGTTCCCGGATGATGCCGATCGGGTCGAACCGGTCCCGGATGTACCCGGGGTGATGGAGTTGCTTCCGGATGTGATCGGGGTAATGGACGATGAGGATTTGGTGGAAGTGATTACAGACGATGTGGATTTGGTCGAAGTGGCCAGGGAGGATGTGGATTTAGATGACGTGGTCCCGGAAGTGGTAGGTTTGGTGGATGACGCCCCGGAGGATCCCGTACTCCCGGCAATCACCGATGCCGGTCGCGGGGACTCGACATGCTCCTCGTCCACTGCTTCTTCCATGTCAACGTCCCCGTCGGCCGCTTCAGCGTCCTCGTCGTCGGTGACGGCGTTGTCTTCGTCTTCATCATCATCCATCTTAGGAGGCGGGTGTTTGAAGGGATTTCGTCTAAAAACGGAGAGTATTTTATTGATATATTTTTCGGACACAACCCAACATTTTCCTGATCCTTAAGTCAAATTATCAAATGTTATCAATAAAATGAATAATTTTAATTAATATTATAAAAAACTGTTCTTCGTTTACCATGTAATTATAATACAATTTAACAATTTATATCTTATATTTATTTACCGATTTATTAATTAAAATTTCCACTGTTATAAGAATTATCGTATAATAAACTTCAAATTTAAAAAAACACATTCACTAATCCGTTTAAATTCAGTAAAGCGAACTTTTTATGACAGAATTACAGTATAATTAACAACTAATAAATTTGGTAACCAAATTCCTTAAATAAATATAAACAATAGATCAGAGATCTACAAGTATCCCTTCTGAATGTTTCTGTGCAAGAAAAAAATATTCCCTTAATTGCAGGTTATGAATTCCGATTGACTGAGTACATTTCTTACTCGGCTTGACTCCAGACCAACCGCCCCCGTCGCTTGACCGACTTGGGCCGGACAAACACCTTGGGGAGACGGGGAGCGGGTTTGACGGGCTTCTCCCGGGCAATCAGCTGGATGAGTTCATTGCGGACGGTTTTCAGGTCTTTGGGCGCTTGGGGGGAGAGATCGGGTTCCAGATTGAGGATGCGTTTGGACAGAGGAAGGACGCCGGGTTTATTCACGGAGGGGACGCGCGGGACGTTTTCAGGCGGTCTACAACACCATTTCTCGTAGTTCACGAAAAAACCCACAAATTTTCCTTTTTTCAGCGCGCTATGACAACTTATGTTCAATGTGCAATTCAATACAGACCGAAAAACGGATGTATGAAATTCAATAACAAATAATTATATATAACAAATATTAATAATATTTAAATAATAATAATATTTAAATAATAATAATATTTAAAAAATAATAATATTTTTTAAATATTAAAAAAAAGAAATTTCTGCATTTATAGTTTATTACAAGTATACAGAATGATAAACGGATGCATGAAATTTTTTAACAAATATATTAGAGATTAAAAAAAAAGCAATTTCCACATTTACTGTAACTAGTATGTATTACGCTTCAGCAAGACAACTGCATATTACAATTGCTAATGCCGCTGCTCTACGTACGCTCGTGCTTACTGCACCAGGAAGTGAACAAAGTTCATCCACAGTATCAATTAACACACTGCAGCGTAAACAAGAAAAGTATTTTAATAAGGAAAAATTACATCAAAACTATTCCAGGAATATATAAAAAAAATGATACCAGACTATTTACTGTACAACAAAGCTAAGGAGAAGATTATAACGAATTAGCGGCATCGACGTTCCAATGAGGCAACAGAATCATAGACCTGCGACTGCCACTGTTCTACGCTTTTCACTATCTACTGTGCGTACAGTAACACAGTGCCGCGTGTAGGTTCACATAATGAAATCAACCAAAATTCAAAATACCATAATATAGTATTACGACTGGAATCACTGGATAAAAAAAATAATTTTTTCAAAAAATATGGTTGAATTTCGAAAAATATCCAGTTTACATCCATCTGCAACTTAAGATCGCAGGTCATCGCATTTTCATTACGGTTACCTTACACCACTTTTCGCAACATTTTAAGCAAAACAACACACTACAACATCAATTCAAAAATAAACGGAATAATTATAAAAATAATATATTAACGGATGATAATAAAATAATAACGGATAAAATAATATTAACAATAACTCTAACAAAACAACTAATTCAAACCGTCAAATGTCCATCAAGTCTACGGTATGAACAAAGCCAACACCAAAATGTCGGTGGTAAATCACTGCCACTACTCTACGCTTTTCCTTACTTACTTGTCACCCTTGATACTGGGCTCACTGGCCACCGCCACCGAGGGCTGGCTAGCGATAACCGAATCAGGCACAATCTCCATTGGAGCATGACTCGCTCCGGCAGCGTTTACTTCGTCGGATACCGTGCGTATAATCCCCATCGCCTTCATCTGGGTGGGCCCGCGCACCGTATCCTCGGCCAGGACGATGGCGTTGATGACGCCCTCGGGGATGGGGGTCAGACGGGATTTCTCCTCGGGTTTGTGGGGGATGGCAGAGATGTCCAGTGAGTGATCCAGACCTGCGAAAACAACAACAACCATTGTACCAAAAATTACAAAACAATTAATCAAAAATATAATAAATTTGGATTATTTTCGTTCATTTTTTTCTGCACTTGCACCTCTTATCTTACAGTTGTAGGATAAATACTATAAAATACAATACAATACGAAACGAAATAATTTCATGAAAATAATAATATTATTGTTAATCCCTTATTTTAAAAATGGAAATCACACAATCGCGCAAAAACCAAGATTAAATATTCCCAAGCAAAGAATACTCAATCTTTTTACGCAAATCCATTTTCTTGATATTGATTGATTTCATAAGAAAACCATTGAACAGCAATTCCATTCGTTACCAATCTCAATATGTTCACAAAAATTCATTGTCCGAGTTTGTGCGTGTTTTGGTTTTACTGGCCGAAATAGTGCCGAAAATCTACGAGACCATCCAAGAAATTCTCATTTCCTGCCAATTTCCATACATTCACTAAAACTCTGAGTTTCAGAGGGAGTTTTTTGCTTTTCACAGAAAAAGCAAAAATTTTCTGGAAATCAAAATCATACAGGAATGTTTTACACTTTCAGCATTACGATGCAGACGAATCTTGCCGCCCCTGATCGTGCCATTACACTACGATAACACCTTATTACCTCACAATACAACCAGCACTATTAACAGCTCAATCAACAGAACACAAGTAAAAACTTACAAATAATGTGAGAATAATTAATATTTCTAATATTTTACAATGTTTATAATATGAGAATATTTAACATTTATAATATTTTGCAATGTTAATGACGTGAAAAGAGCTAATATTTATAATATTTTGCAATGTTTATAGTGTAAGAATATTTAATATGTACAATGTTTATGTGAGAATATTTAATATTAATAACGTTTATACAATATTTATGTGAGGATATTTTATATTTACAATGTTTTACAACGTGTGTAGTGTGAGAATGTTTTCCAGTATAAAATGGCCAAGAAAATACACAATCGGCTACTCTTACCTTTCGCACCGCGATTCGGTGTAGAAGTGGCCCGCAGTCCATTACTACCCTGTTTGATATGTTTCGGCGTCAGATTACCCGGTTGCCGGACCAAAAAGTCCTTGTAATCCAGACAAAAGCCTGCGCCAAAGAAATACAATCAATTCCATCATTTCTGACCCTCCAGTGAATAAGTAATCGAATAAACACCTTTCTCCACCGATTCTTCAATCCACTTGGGAAACACAACAGGAATCTTCCATTTCTTAGCCGCGTCACATTTCTCCCCCTGCATGGAGGTGGAAATGAGGAATTTGACCGTCTTCCGGTCGAACTCGTTGCGGAACACCCCGCCGTTCTCCTGAAGGAGTTTTTTAATCTACAAGCCAAAAAGACATATACACTGTTAATTTCGCACAAATATCAGTGTAAAATTCCTTCAGAAACGGTAAGACTTTGAAAGGTTTTAAAGATTCCGAAAAGTGCACATCGTTTCCTCAGTGTGAATCCACACTGCTGCTAATGTTTCACCAAAGCTGAGAACAAAAATGTTTGTGAAAAATGAAATCGGGAAAATATGTCTTAATTAATTAACACGCTTTGCAAACGCATTTCAACCGTGTGTTTGTTTCCGCATATCACTACAGCCACTTTACTACGCTTTCTCCTAGTTGTGACAACCGTTCTCTGGAGTTTAGTTGCATTACTTTATTCAGCAATAATACCGCTCATCCGATAAACCTTTAAAAACGTGTATTTTTACTATGCTAGTTTATTGTTGAAACATTCAACGGAGAAATCATGCAGGGACATTACTGGTCAGCAAATGGCATTTCGCGCGTTACCTTGGAGCGAACGGGCAAATCCAGCCCGGAGACGGAGATTTCCACTCCGGTAAAGATATCCAACTCGAATTTCCGTAGATTCTCTTCGGTATTACAATCCTGCTGTCCGGCATTGGATACGGCCCATAAATGCTCCACCCAGTCGGGCTCCACAATCTTCTTGCCGTTCTTTACCGCCGCCTACAAAATTCAATACAAAAATTGGTGATCTTACCAGTCACTGAATAAAATCCAAATAAATGTCACCAAATTATATAAAAAAAAGAAACTCAGTACAAATTAAAAATCATCGACGATTTAAATCCTATTAACAAATAATAAAACATTTTAAGAATTAAAATAAAGAATATAATTCAAACATAAAATTCAAAAACATGATTAAAGAAAATTAAAAAAATTAAAACAAAATTACAGAATACGATTAAACAAAATAAAAAAACTAAAGAATATGATTAAATAAAATTAAAAAAATTAAAATTAAAAAAAATTAAAGAGCACGATTAAATAAAATTAAAAAAATTAAAGAATATGGTTAAATAAAAAAATATAAAATAAAAACAAAACTTAATAATATGATTAAATAAAAAATAAATGACTAGAGGAAAAAGAGGAAGAAAAACAACAAAAACAAAATAAAATGAGAGACAATAGTGAGAATGTTTAATTTTACCAGATATTTTGGACTGCCGACGGATGGTGTAATCAGATGTGTCACGGAATCCAGCAGTTGCCGGTGTGCTTTACCACCCATTCCAGTCACTTTGGCATGGACAACATCCTAAAAACAAAACTACAGATGCCCACGAAAAAAAATATCGAAAACCATTTTTTATTTATGACAATCGCCGAGAGAGCAATCAGAATCAACCAGGATAAAATGCAGTTAAATTAAGCAGTATTTGCTTTCGTCGATATAAACTGATTCCACTACGCAAGAAAATTGAAAATAATACAATGATTACCTATTCATGATAATCACGTTGACAATGTATGACGAAATAGTACATTAATAATAAATCAATTCAGACAACGCCAAAAAAATTCAATAAAATTTAATAAAAAAATCAATATATAAAATGAAACTCAAAATTCCGTAGAATTTCAGACAACCACTTACCCGTTGCAGCGGCAGCATATTCGAGCAGCACACCTCCACATTACGCAGCGCCATCGTGGCAATGGGAAAACGGGGATTCTGCGGTAAGGGCCATTCGCGTTCCAGACAAGTCAAAATACACCGTGGACCGTACACATTACTGCAAATGAACAATGAATTGAAAATGTTTAACATAATTGTTTTTTTGCCATATACATTTTTAATACAATTATTTGATATTTATTAATATTTATTTATTTATAGTTATTCTGCTTACATAAATCTAGTGAGATGAATGCACAAGTGGAACCATGCACCGCAAATGCGAGCTGAATTTCGTCCCGCTATTACCAGCTAATAAACGGTGAACATTAACAGACAAAAGTTATAAACAATATAGCAATTAACACCAATTGTTTCCAAACAATACCTACGCTGAAAAAGAACCCATAACATTAGTAAACCAATACTTACGTTAAAAAAACCACAACGATAATAAACCATAACGTAACTGTTTAAAATAAAAAATTTAAATTTAAATAAAATAATAATAAAATATTCTTGATAAAATTAATTTAATTTTGTTTAAATTAAATAAATATACGTTACTTAAAATTAAAAAGTCGAAATGAATGTAAAAACAAGTACGTCTTAACCTACAAAAGAACGTTTTTTACAACAATCTATCGTCTGTAGTTCGGTAACGGTCACATCAGCCAGATTATGGACGCTTCATTAACACTCTACGGTTTTCCTTACTTGAATCGGCGAATCAATACAACACGACAATGTTCACCGTAGAACCAGTTAACTAAATGCTGCGAAAATTTAGAAAATAGGTTAATAAGAAAACAAATGGAACAAACTCACATTATAGCATCCAAGCATGAAAAATATTATTAAAAATATTTTTCTGTAATTTACATGCATCCTTGCAGTATATGCATCGAATCAGCAGCATTTCTAAAGTGCGCCAAAACTTAGTCAGTGCCACTATTCTACGCTTTTCTATACTACTGCATGCGCCAAATGTAGACGAGCAAATAGAAAAATTAAGGAAAATGATTCCAGTTCAAATCTGACAAAATAAAAATCACGATAAGGATTGCATAACATTGAGAATAAATTTTGTGTAAGTCTAGAATAAATCAATTTTAAAATGGTGGGTAAATTCAGGAAAATATGCAGTTTATGCTCCTGCATCTCATGTCCCTATAACGAAAACTGCCCATCTAATTTTTAATTACTATTACCCTCAAGCTAAGCTTTTCGTATCACTTTCAGCCAAATAACATATTTTCACAAAATTCAGGAAATAACTTCAGTACAACACTTTATCTGATTGTTGTACCGTTATATCTAAATAATGTTTTAAGTTGTATAAGCAAAGAAAAACAGAACGGGCAATACGAAACCAAAACCAAACCATTTCGAAACGCATTTCACAAATCTGGTATTTCCTCTTTCACACTGCCTAAAGATAGATATTTTTACAGACAGTTTTTGTCATCATGGCGAGTTCTCTTTTTTATAACAGGAGAGAGAATTTGTGATTAATCAAAAGAATGAAGCGATAAATAAGCAACTAAACAGAATTTCCACGACGAATTTTTCCGATGATATTCAATTCGTAATAATGCCGTACTGTCGAAAGTTCAGCGAGAAATCAGTCAACTGCATTACTACAGAGTTTTTGAACGAAATCTAATAAGTTACACAATTTTCAACAATTTTAAATTTTTAATAATATTTTTTTTCATTTATAAATCATTTTCCAAGAAAGCTGGTTTTCGGTGAGGAACTGCTTAAATATCGTTTATTTGCCATTTAAACGCACAAAAACATCCACCTACCTGCATCGTCGACTGCACAGTGTATCAAACGCCTTCCCCTCGAACTTTGGAATGACAAAAACCGCTTTAAAAGCCCCGGGTTCCTGGAGCTCCTTGACGAGATCCCCTTCTTTCACCCATCGCACTCCGGGAACTTTGTCACGCTTCAACGCCTACAAATCATCAAAAACCTAAAATCAATAGAAAAACCCAACACAGACAAAAAACCTACGTAATGCACACGTTCCAAGAGTTTTTTCTCGTCAGGAGTGATCTGCTCCTCTTCAATAATCCGTAAATCCGTGATGGACCGTTTCTCGTCTTCATCATCCTGAATATCCAAGGGATCCCTTCCATCGACGGGAGACTAGGAAAAAGAACATTTTTCAATCGGAAACTGATGTTTTTTGGAGGAACTGAAGAAAATGAGCGTACAGATGTGGCGCTGAAACTGTCCGTTGGTGGAACAGTGTCGCGGTACTCCGCAAACGGACTAACACCATCTACATCCATTTGGACGCATTCGATGAAGAAGGGAGGTTCGCAAAAGCGTGATTATGGATTGGGAATAAAAAATTCCTCGGACAATAGTCGTAAAACTGGAAAAGGAAGGATGGCAAAAAAGTGGCTACAAAAAATGCAGCTGAGCTTGGCTCCAGCGTGAAAATCGAAGTAAAGGAAAACCATGACTCGCGCGTTTGGAAGCAGGAAATCACACTGTGTTGTGATTGCCATTCGCCAATGGAAGCGGAAGCTAGGAGAACTGTTTGGCTTTCTACACTTTCTTGCGTCCTTTGCCCGGGTTCGATGGTATTACTAGTAAAATACGTGATTTTTAAATTTAAAAGTTAGTTTATTGACGAGCTTTTGATATCTATTAAACAAATTCTAAAAACCATTGAGTCTTACGATAATGTTAATGGAATTCCATTTCCTGGTTGCGTTCAGTGGAAGGGGAAGAAACATGTTAGAACATGTCGACTTTTTGCACCCATCGTTTCTGCAGTGATCGCAGAAAACGGGTTTACAATCTTGTATAAAATTGAACATGGTTGTCGTTAACATACGCGAAACATACCAGCTGCGTATTGGGTAACTGAAGTAACTGAAGTAAACAATATAACTGAAGTAATGCTGTTGGTCTGTTAATATTAGCGCGCATGTTCCATGCTTCGCTTTTCCGTCCACAGTGCAGCCACTGAGCCACCATGCTGCAGAAGTGGAAAAGTACCGATACTGCGACATTTTTCTCATCTTCGTGACCCGAAGTTCTCACTTGTCAGCAAATGGATATTTTAGGCATAAAATTTCCTTTTCGTCCCGCATTGCAAAGGAACAACTGCATCCAGTTCAAAACCGAATATCTGCAGTACGTTGTGGGGATTCGGTCTTCGATGTGCCCGTTCGTCACGATGAGCCGCATTGAAGAAAGCACAGTACCGTGCTCCAGCGAGAAAACTGGGTGCCCTAGAGACTAGTTCAACCGTGTACGGCTGGCGGCCCAATGTGCCCGGTTGGCGGCGGTATGCCCGGCTGGCGGCCCTGTGCCCGGCTGGCGGCCCTGTGCCCGGCTGGCGGCCCTGTGCCCGGCTGGCGGCCCTTTGCCCGGCTGGCGGCGGCGTGCCGGCCATAAATAATCAAAAAAAGGGGGAGACAGCTGGTCAAGCCTTGTTCGACAGTAGCCATACACGTTTCCAATAAACCGGCGCAGAGAGACGCTGAAGATTCCATAGCTTGGAAAAAACTAGAACTGATCAATACCACGACCGGTAAAACCTAAGTAATGAGTCGTTAAACACAATCTTTTGCGACATCCAAATCTAGAGTAAAACAAATGTTTTGTGAAAGCGGTAGACTGCGCGTTCCGCAGTATGCTGCCGAATTGTTCGTCTTAAAAAGTTTTGCTGTTGCTGACCTCAGTTTTACGACGCCACCTAGCGCGCTGGATAATTATAAGATCTGATCAAAAGTGACTACACACTAATTATGCGCATTTTGTGTCCTTTTTTCGGATCTGCAGTTTCTTTCAAACTTTGCCGAGTAATAGTAGTACTGCGGCTTTGCGTGTGCACTTTCGACATTCGTCCACTTTGCTCCTGCACGTCTTGCAGTGATTCTGATCTTGATTAGCCTCCTAAAGGATCCAGCAACGCAAGTAGCACGCGGCATGGTTCCTTTTTCAGTCCGTACCCCGATCAACATTCGATTTTATTGAGCGCCCACCCAATGCGGCAAGTAATCCTCCTTGTTATACTCGCGCGCCACAATCGAACCCGCTCATGGCCACAACTAGTAATACCGAACACTAGCCGCATCACTTAGAAACGCCCCCCACCACCCATACGTCCCCACGGTCAATATCACATCATCCATCAAGGACAGTATCGCCAAGTCAACCGCCGCAGAATTCCCATCCATAAACATGACATTAGTATAATTACTCAACAACCCCCGACAATACTGCATGGAATCGCTAATCACAACAAAGATAGTTTGAGATTTGTACAACGCATGCAACTCTGCATAACTATCGAGTATGTACTGATCCGACGCCGGTACATGGCCGCGTTTGATATTCCCCGTCGCGGTGGTGATGTCCCCACGGCGTACATGGATCCCGATCAAACGCGAAGCATCCAGTACATTTTCTGGATATTGTTGCAGTTTGGCCCGGAGTGCATCCAGTGCGGATTGGTAGATGTGCGGAGCAAAGGTGAATTGGCAGCGGATATTGTATCGCTCGTGGATGAAATATTTCCATGACTGTAAGTAACCATCGAGAAGGAGGGAATGGGAACTGTCAGAGGAGATCCGAGAGGCTAATGTTGGATCGTAGATACCGGCATCGGGGATGCCGGTGACGGGGACGGAAGGTATGGAGGTTTGAGTGGAATTCCGCTGGGGAAAGGGGTTCTGGAAGATCTGGATGTGGTCGAACGGATCGTTGATTATTGCTGTAAATACAACAAAAGAGTGGATTTCGCACTCATTTCTGTCGATCCATGCGTGTTAAGGGGAAAAAATACCACATGGGTTCCGTTTTGAATGGTTCCATCAAACAATTTTTTTACCTGAAATCGTTGTCGTACAGAGTTATTACGTGAGGTACATAATTATGATAGACAAGGGATCGCTCTACCCTATGATCTGGTCATTGTTTACCCGCAGCGCGCGCGCAGCCCACAACAGGTAACTAAACAAAGAGCAAGTAAATAAGAAGAAAGTCAGAATAAATTCAGCCGTGCATCAAAAGTATGATTTAGAAACGCTATAAAATGCGTAAAAAGATAAGAAAGATTATTACACAAGCTTTTTTGATTTCATCCATTGTATCGCAAGATACCGAATTTTAAAATTTTTGATATTCAGTAACATTTTACGTAATCAATGAAATGTAAAAAGCTTGTGTAATAATTTTTCTTATCTTTTTATGCATTTTATAGCGTTTTCAAATCATACTTTTGATGCACGGCTGAATTTATTCTGACTTTCTTCTTATTTACTTGCTCTTTGTTTGCACACCTGTTGTGGGCTGCGCGCGCGCTGCGGGAAAACAGTGACCAGATCACAGGGTAGAGCAATCCCTTGTCCATTATGTGTACCTCATGTAATAACTGTACACGGCTGCGATTTCGTGCAAAAAATTGCAAGCTGGAACCACCCATAACGGATCCCACTGGGTATTCTTCCGCCTTAAAAGACTTCTCCAGATACGGAAACGGAAGATTCGTATTAACTTACTGTGTAGTAGGATACGACATGTACAGTCATTTTTAACGATTTTGGCTATCCAAATTCAAAAGAATAAAAAAAGCAACAAAGAACATCAGGAATACATTCTATACATGCATCAGTATTTTTCTAACCGCTTTGATTTCGATGTATTCTAAACGCTAACGAACAGTTGAAAAACAGACAAACGTGTTTACTGCCAAGTCTTAACAAAGTACGTTAAAGTGCGAAACTCGCGAGGCAAGCAGATTAAAGAAAAAATAGCTGGTAACTGACGTACGCGTTCGTCCACTGGAAACGGCCAATCCCAACGTGGACGCCGCCATAAACAGGTAATTCCCAAGGCCTTTTCCGCTCCTAAAATCATGCGTCAAAAACTTCTCGGAATGAGACTTATTCCAATTCCAACAACGCTGCTCCAGTCTAGCTTCCAGCCGTTTATTTAGGCGATCAAAAACATGTTTAGGATACCGAATCTTTGAAGGACTGGGAAACTGGCAGAAATGACGGGTGTGTTTATTTGCACAGAATCGCTGTTCAGGAGCTTTCGGCCGAGGAAAAAAGACGATAACGAGGATAAGAATAATAACACAAGCAGCAAATTTCAGCAGAAACTTCCAGTAATTAGTAAGCAAACGGCCGAAATTGGCTCGTTTCTCCATTGTATCAGCTTATTACGGACAGGCGTACACATGATGCAGAATCCACATTCCACATTCAAATGAAAGATACGGAAGTTTTATCGGGTTTGTGCAGCTACTGTTGTCTTGCTTTCCACTTGAAAGTTTCACAAATGAACTGCGTGACTGCGATATGCAGCATCATATGCTGCTGTACAGGCTGCGGCTACAGCTGCGGCGATACCTGATTTTGCACCAGACCCGAACGCACAGATACTACTATCTGTCAGATAGTCACCACACGGCACACGCAAGGCGCGTCATTGAGCATGATGAGTCACATCTCATGGACATTGTATGCGTATCTATGCCGGCAACGCACATCGATTTCGCACTGAAATGACTTTTATACGACCACATCTTGCGCTACTAACTGCCCTGAACGAAAAAACATAAAACAGTAAGAAAAGAGATTAAACATTTATTGAGCACCTATCCAATGAGGCAAGAAAAAATCCTGAACATTATACTCTCGAGCAACGGCCGACCCGGGTCGTGGCCACAGTTTGTAATACCGAACAACTGCCGCATCACTTAAAAAAGCCCCCCACCATCCGTACGTCCCAACGGTCAATATCACATCATCCATCAAGGACAGTATAGCCAAATCCACCGCCGCCGAGTTCCCCTCCATAAATACAAAATTGCTACGTTCCGCGAACAGACTTTGGCAGTAGGTCAGATCATTGCTCAAAACAACGAAGATTGTCTGGGATTTGTACAACGCATCCAGGTGAGCTTCACTGTCCAATAAATACTGATCAGATGCGGGCACATGACCCTGTGCATTTTGGTCCTCGGCGGTGATGTCACCGCGGCGCACGTGGATGCCGATTAAACGCGAACTGTCCAGTACATTTTGCGGATATTGCCGTAGTTTGGACTTGAGCGTCTCAAGGGCGGATTTGTAGACGTGCTGTGCGAAGGTGAACTGACAGCGGATGGTGTGTCGTTCCTGATTGAAGAATTTCCAGGACTGCAAATAACCGGTGAGAAGGAGGGAAGTGGAATTGTTAGATGAGAGTCGGGAGCTTAATGTGGCGTCGTACTTCCCGGGTGACGGGACACTGGTGAAGCGGACGGCGTCTTCAAGCTTCTGTGTGGGTTTCCGCTTCAGAAAGGAATTGTTAAAGATCTTGAGGTGATCATGGGGGTCATCGATGATCGCTACAAGTCAGAAAGGATTCCTCGTTAATTTAACAATATGCAGTTTGTTCTATTGTTCATGTTTGTATAAACGTTAACAGATCTACACGGTATCGGTTGTAGGATATGTAACATCAAGATAAGGCGTAACTTTACGTAGTATTAGGCATCACAAATTTATTATGTTATTAGCAGTTTAATCGCCTGTGAGACCCTGGGTGTTTTTAGCGATTTGACGAAGGAACTGTTTAAATTTTTAGGTCCAAAACTTTTTGAAAAGTCAGGCGATCCGCGCTCTGGATCATTTTTGAAACAACGTTTTTCTGCTGCTATTGTAAAAGGCAATGCCACCGCAGTTTTGGGGACGCTGCCGAGTGTTAAGTCGCGAGTTAATGAACGAGATGAGATTGGATGTTTTAATACGTAACGTTTCGTACTGTGTAGTTGCCTTGTGTGCAAACGCTGGTATTGTGAGAGGAATAAATACAGCGGGTAAATATCAGTTTATGTACTACACAGGCATATTATTGCCTTACCAGTTTACTCGTGTTTGGCTTATTGTTAGCTGTATGAATATCACCCTATATGTAGTTCATAACAACTTACGCGTTCGTCCACTAGATACAGCCAATCCCAACGTAGACGCTACCATGAACATGTAATTCCCAAGACCCCTTCCGCTGCCGAAATCATGCGCCAAAAACCTCTCCGACCCCGTTGTATTCCGATCCGAACACCGCTGTTGCATTCTGGTATTTACCCGATGATACAGTCGATCAAAGGCATTTCTGACAAAATCAGTTTTAGAGGGATTTCGAATTCTGCAAAGATATCGGGTCTGCTCATTGGCACACAAACGGTAATCACCAGATTTAGATCCACGAAAGAGAAGTACCATGATCAAGCAGAAAATGACACAAACGACAATTTTGGCCAAACATTTCCAGGAGACACAGCACGTTTCATTTCGCGACTGCATCGTTTTTGCTTCACACAAACGCACATGGTTTAATGCGACGAAAAAAGTACTACATAGCCAAGTATTTGTATGAATTAAAGATTTTATCCAGGCTTTTTGATACGCATCTCGATCTGCGATGAGCCGATGATAAACTACATTAAGGTTAAAACTTCTCATACTACTATCGCTGTGTGAGGTATCCAACACTGGGATTCCCAGATACAGAAAATGACAGCTATAAGTGCTTGTCAAATCGATAATCAAAATGCGTACAGGAAGAGGAAAGTCAGCAAACAGAACGGTAAGCGGTCGAGTGGAAAGCACCGGCATACTGTTGATATGTACAGCATTCTGAACGCGTATGCACGATTCCATATAATAATTATATAATTGTGCGATCAACAATAAGAGCTAAAAGCCTAAAATTGCCGTTAAGATCACGCACGACAGATTGTTGGCAATTTGTTCCTTCTGTACACCAAGCTGTCTAATAATAATAATGCTATCAAACGTACAGTTTATATTCTCACTACGGTAGAAGTATAGGATATTTCAGCGATAACGGCTGACTGTACAATTACTATAAACTGTAAGTTACTGAAGTACATTGTCTTCCAAAAACAGATCCCGTTCGGATTTGGGTTTATTAGAGCGCCGCACTAGGAAGAATCAACGTACCGACGCGCATTTAAGACCGGAAGGGACTGGCCTCGGCCGGTAATCAACATCGTATGCACAACTGAGCTACCGTCAAGTTGCAACTCCAGATTGGCAGCCGCTTTGTATGCTTCTGGAAATACTGTCAGTGACGGTTCAATTATTCCATTTTTTCCCGGCGGAGTTTCTGGATATAATGGTAAATGTAATAAGGAAATGTCGCGCGACGAACCCAGTGCTGAAAAATACAAAACTCCCAACACCAATGCAGCACAGAGAATAGTTAGTGTTTTTCCAAAACCCCACGATCTCCCCAAATGTATCGGCAAGTTAGAAAATGTCTTTCCCATGGCGTAAACGTCCAAAAACTGAGCAGATACAGACGCACGAACATATATCAAATTTTAATATTAGTATTTCGTTAGCTTCTCCGCATCTACAGAATGCAAACTGCTGTAACTTGTAAGTGCGGTCAAAATGTAATAAGGTCAACTCCCTATAATCGGACTGTCGTTATACTGCTTGGTTGTGGGAGCATTTTAAAGTAAACATCCAAAGTAAGCATACGTGGGCTAGTCGTACGATTAGATACCGAACGCGAAAGAATACCGCATCAGCATATCTCTCGCATTAAAACGTAGAGAACTGGTCTACGCCTCTCTCATCAGCAAAATTGTCTGATGCATTTAGCGCAAATATGTTTGATAAAGGATAGTCCATTTGCATGTATCCCTGACGAAGTAAACCTGGTATTTGAATAGGTACTTCATATGCATATAGAAGTACCGCATATGTGCATATAGCAGGGTACGGTATGCAATCCGCTGATTATGCTTCCGTTACAGGGAAATTCCGTCAAAAACGTACTTACTGGTGCGGAAAGGCAGTTAAATAAACAAAAAAAAAACGTTCACATGAAATAAATCTTGAAGAGTCTGCGTCTGCTGTTATACATGTGCGTATAGTTAGAACTAGACAGTGAAGGCACAGCGTTAGAATAGGTGTACGTAACACCCGTAATTATATGTTCCTTTATTGTTATTAAACAAGTAATACGCAACCAAACCAAACCGCCACATATCTGCTGCTGGCAACACACACATGGTCCATCGTTGATCAAAGGCAGAGTCAAAGGAAACAGGCTTCTTGTCCGCCACGGCAGAACCGGTACAAACCATCCGCGACCGTTACGTACGTTTTTGACGGTATTTTTTCTTGTAACAGAAGCATATTTTAAGCGGATCGCATACCGTCATATGTGCGACCGGTACCTATTCAAATACCTAGTTTTCTTCTTCAGGGATATACAAATGGGCTATCCTTTGTCAAACGTAATTGCGTTAGATGCATCAGACAACTTTACTGATAAGAGAGGCGTGGACCAGTTCTCTACGTTTTAATGCGAGAGATATTCTAAAGCGGTGTTCTTTCGCGTTCGGTATCTAATCGTACGACTAGCCCGCGTATGCTTAATTTAAATGTTTACTTTAAAATGCTACCACAAGCAACCAGCTTTACGACAGTACGATTGTAGGGAGTTGACCTTATTACCCTTTGACCGCACTTACTGCAGTTTACATTCTGTAGATGTGGAGAAGCTTTATGTTATGAAATTTATCAAGCTTACCGGTACATAATATGATAATTTGTTAAATCCTCGGCGCATCTATATGCTCGAGTTTTGCATTTACGCCATGGGAAAGGCATTCTCTAACGTGTCCCTACTTTTGGCAAGGTCGTTGAGTTTTGGAAGAGTACTAATTGCGCTGTGTGCTGCATCGGTGTTAGGGGTTTTATACTTCACAGCACTGGTTTTTACGCCCAACATTTCCATACTGCATTTACCATTATGTCCAGAAACTCCTCCGGGCACAAAAGGAATAATTGAACCGTCATTGACAGCGTTACCAGACGAACACATTGCGGCTGCCAATCCGGAGGTGCAACTTGGCGGTCACTATCAACCGACAGACTGTGAAGCCAGATCCCGGGTGGCGATTGTTGTGGCATACAGGGATCGTGCCCAACATTTACGTAAGCAAATGCAAAGATTTTACTCTCAACAACTTTTTGCATACTCATGTATACCGAATTACCGACCTACGTAATGTGACCTTTTGAGCAAAACTTGTAGTTGACCAGGTGCAATGTCGCGCTGAAAAACAGCGATCACGCGCGGCTGCCAAAATGGTTTCATCCTAATTGCTGGAGCAGAGAAAAATTCTGTATTTATAATGACGCTATTTGAGTTTATTCCAATGCAGTTGTCTGATCTTGATATTATTATGTATTAATTTTAAGGCTTTGGAATTGAACAATGAGTTTTAATCAGATTCACATTTCCAGCAGTAAAACTATGTAAGTGCCTGGAATCGCCATTTTACTGACATATGCATCTTCTGCAGAAATGTTTCTGAATAATCTCCATCCGGTACTTCAACGCCAACAGCTGGACTATACGATCTTTATTGTGGAACAAGCGGGAAAAGGTGTGTTCAATAAAGGTAAATCTTTCAGATACGCAAGGTTGACGACACATCAGAAACTACTTTATCTGTGAGCTAGGTATTCTTTACAATGTCGGCTATGTCGAAGCTAATGCAGTGGGTAGCTTCCAGTGTTTTGTATTCCATGATGTGGACGTTTATCCCGAGAACGACCGAAACTCGTATTCTTGCCGTGAGACCCCGACACTTTTAGTGGCCGCAATGAACAAATACAGCTATCACCCGTTGCGAGAGAGGTTTGCGATATACTTTGGGGCAGTAATATCTCTTTCCACAAAGCATTTTGCCGATGTCAATGGATACCCAAATCTATACTGGGGATGGGGTAAGTCAAAACCAAACAAAAACTTTCCGAAACAAAAATAGGTATGTATTGGAATTACATAATGAATGGGCTCGTAAAAAATTTCTGGGCATTTTACTCGAAATTTCTGAATACGTAGACATGTAGCGCAAGAGTTTCTTCTCAGTTTTGTGTTTTTTTTTGTTTTTTTTTCATGTGAAAGGGTTCCGTTTCACGGTAAAAATCAACGAATAATCATCATCATTAAAAGTGCCGCGAACACAGATAGCATTCCCTTTCTGCAACAAAATCCTGATATTCTAGAAGAAAAAACAACATGCTCTCTGGTTATCCAGAACAACATACAAGCGGCGTCCAGCAACGTTTTGGATTCACTGATCTGTGTTGTCTGAATTTCGAATTTCAAGCTGCTGTTAATTGTGTCACAACTGGCTGTAACATCGTTCTTTAGGTGGGGAAGACGACGATATGGGATATCGAGTTCAGCATAAATTCGGCAATATTTCTTTCAGTCCGCTGGACATCGGCCGCTACACTATGGCATCCCATGGACCGGACGAAGGAAATCCGATCAACCCTCAGCGATTCCAACTTGTTAACACTGGGCATAAGCGCTTCTTTACAGATGGACTGTCCAGTCTGAATTACACATTAGTAGCTAAAGAACGTCGACCATTGTACACATGGTTTCTCGTCGATGTCGGCCAGCCACCGACAGCACCGAAACAGTACCGCAAGTAGTCTGCGTGGAAAAGGACTGCTGGTTGTGATATTTTGTTTACAGCTTCCTGCTGTTTATGTGTTGTTCTCAGTCGGTGACACAGTCCGACCGTACATTAAATGCTTTTTGTATCGCACATGTGGCAAAACAATGCAGCCGTGCTAAAATTAATGGACGTTGCCGCAGTGCAAAACTGGCAAGAAATGCTGAAAATGAGAAAACACAATCAGTGAAATGCAGAGAACCAACAACGTAAGTAATATGTACGATACGTATTTGAGCGGTATTGAGCTATGTACGTACTGTTCATATTTTTGGGGGTTATTAGTAAGTATTGTTGAAATAAAAGTATTAATGGAGGAGTCAATACGTGCACTGTACTTGTCACACTGGCATGCTTCAAGATTATGCGTCTCATTTTACAAAATATTGTACATCGCTACGTTTTAACTGCCACAAACACCGCAGTCCAGTTAGACAAATATGGACCAAACTCTCGAAGATTATGATAACTCGGCAGTTCTTTGCGGCCACTGCGGCAATTATTCCAAGGTTGGTTGATCAGGTAGGCAGGCTTGCGATGCGGACACTCGAGAATGTCGTAACTGTTTTTCCGCACAAACAATCTGTTCACTATGCTGGCCTAGTGTTACACGTTGTTGTTCGCAATTCGGCGCTTACAGAGTGCCACTGAACTATACATTACCGCTGTGCGAACGGTAGTAGAAGTCCACATCGCAGATATGGTTGCATGACCATCCCCTTTATTAATCGCTGATTAGCATTTAATGCGGATTACTGCCGGTATAATCTCCCGAAAAAACATTAAAAATAACGGATGGTGCAGGTGATGAGTCCATTCAACAGTTCCTGCCACAGGAGCAAGCTGAGTACAAAACGCTTCATATTACATACTTGATTTACTTCACATGGAAAAACTCCTGGAGCCAGTACGATGCCAGCGCTTTAGAAAAATCTCGGTGTCAGTCTCTCTTGCGTTATTATTGGGCCTTGCTTATTCTTTATCCCTTTTGGGTCTTAATATTACATCCTCATCCTGGTACATTCCCGTATCGAGAGGACGGCAGTTGTGTCCGAAGGATCCGCCAGGACTAAAAGGAGCAATTACACCATCGTTGTCAGTATTATCGGATGAACAGATTGTGGCCGCCAATCCCGAGGTGCAGTCAGGTGGACATTTCGCACCAGATGACTGCCAGGCGAGATCCCGGGTTGCTATCATTGTGGCATATAGGGAGCGGCCGAAACACTTACGTAAGCAATAATTGTACTATGTTGGTTGCATAGCCATATATTCCGTACTGTCGTTTATTGGGCTAATGTGTTTTCGACGTATAGAAATGTTTCTTAACAACCTCCATCCAGTACTTCGACGCCAGCAGCTGGACTACACTATCTTCATTGTCGAACAAGCGGGAAAGAATGTCTTCAACAAAGGTACAATCACTACGATGCTTTGCGCGCTGAGCGTTCTTACCGATGTCCGTCTGGGTCGCAATACGAATGTTTCGATACAGGTGATAGCTTAAGTATCTGTTTTTGTACTTGGACATGTCTGGATGGATAAAGAGACTTTCCCTATGCAGGTATCCTGTTCAATGCCGGATACGTCGAAGCCGGCTCAATCGGAAGCTTCCAGTGTTTTGTGTTCCATGATGTGGATGTTTATCCCGAAAACGACCGAAACTCTTATTCTTGTCGGGATACCCCGACACTTTTAGTGGCCGCAATGAACAAATACAGTTATTACCCATTGCGAGAGATGTTTACGATATACTTTGGAGCAGCAGTATCTTTTTCCGCAAAGCATTTTGCCGGTGTTAATGGATACCCAAACTTATACTGGGGATGGGGTACGTCAGCATTTAAAAGATGGAATACAAAGATGCAAACGTGAAAAAGTTGCATAAATTGTGAACGAATTTATATTTTATGTAAGCTGGAGTTTTCAGATTTCGGAAATGGTGCTTTTCAATTTTTCCCAACATCTTTCTGTATTGTTAGCACTTCAAAGTCGTGCTGTGCTTTTGATCCGTAGGTGGAGAAGATGATGATATTGGATATCGAGTTCAGCATAAATTTGGCAATATTTCTTCTGCACCATTGGCTGTCGGCCGCTATACCATGGTATCACATGGACCGGATGAAGGAAACCCGATAAATGCTCAGCGATTCAAACTTGTCAACACTGGGCATGAACGCTTTCTTACAGATGGATTATCCAGTTTGAACTACACATTATTAGCAAAAGAACGTCGACCACTGTGCACAAGACTTCTCGTCGATGTCGGTAAGCTACCGAATGCACCGAAAACGTCCCGCAGGAAGCGTTCGCGGAAAAAGATAACAGCTGTCAGAACTACTTGACCTGTTACTCCCGTATACTTGACAGTCTCACTAACAGTGGGAAATTCGAAGAAAATAACTGCCGAAGTTGATAACATGCAACGAGCCTATTGAACAGCTGTGTAACATATTCTTTTGGTTCCTCTTGTTTGGTTTATTGTTGATGCATTTTGGGCTCTGTGCTCGCATGTGTGGTGCAAACAAATGAAAGAACGCAAGTTACGTATGTGGTATCGGTTTTACTGTACTCCCTGTTTGACAGACCAGCAGGCTGGTTTAATCACCAGTAGAGAAAAATAAATTTAATGAGCGGTAGAAGTAGTGAAAATATTGCAAAAGCAAGGTTGGCCAGTTGATGGTACAGTACTTTACCAGAAAATGGGATGGCACACGATGTACCATTGTATAATACGACAAAGAATACCGACAAAGAGAAAAAGTAACACGAGAGGTTGTTGCTGTATACATATGTACGCACTGATACGGAAACATGTATATCAGAGATGTCTCAGAAGCTTTCTAACAGAAGAACGGAATGAAGAGGTACCGTGCCTCATTCAAAGGTAATCCAGATATTCAGTGCCGTATCGTATGCCTCTGAGCAGCGTGCCTTAACGAAACGGCCATAGTAATCCACTTTCTCTTCGGTCTCACCTCCAGATACGACGACCCGACCATACTGAAGTTTGACAGAGTGGCGTCTTCGCGGCTTATTCAGATCGGCGATGCGCTCCCACTCCCCGTGCAGTTCATCCTCGAATTGTGGTCTAGCCGTCAACTTGGTCAGATCCAAGCGGTAGCAGTGATCGGCGTTATCCTCTCCATACAGAGACACTGCCTCGGTGCCGCCGATTACGTACAAAAACGAACCACACTGGATGACCGCGGTGTCGGTGCGGGGAACCGGCAAACCCCGAAGATAGTTCCATGTGCCAGTGTTAGTGTCGTAGAACTCGATGTGGTTAAAGAGGTCAAGGATACTGGCTTTCCAATAAATTCTCCCGCCACTTTCTTCTATACATCTCCAGCACGAAATGAAGCATCCGATTTTGTCACTGCCAGATAGTTTCACGTTGAATAAGCGGCATCTGCAAAGAAAGCATCAGTGAAGCCAGTGAAGGAACTTTTGTGTTGGACCTCTACGCTCAAGTTTTTCGATAAATTTTCAACCTACTATATGTCCATATTAGTTGTGCGCAAGTATTATCGACTACTGAACATGCAAAACTCGGCTTACTTGGGGGGATGGCAGTCTGAATCGAATGGTATCCAGGCATCTCCTCCCATCCAGTCCAGCCTCGTGCGTTCTTGTGTGCTCTGATCAATCCGAACGAAATGCAGCCTGGATCTCTCGTAAGAACCGTGTTTTTCTGTGGTCTCAGTACAGTAAAGATAATTTCCGGCAATGATGACATCACCGGTACCGGCTCCATGACGTGCATTCAACTCTACTAGATCAAACAGAAACCAGCTGAGGAACCTTCCCAAAAGCTGTATCGCATTGATTATGTTTCGTTTTATTCTTACCTAAATCTTTGTTCTCTGGCGCCATTTCCGACTCGGTTGACTGGTTGACCAATGACTCGAGGATATCGTTAGGAGAGCCATCGTGTAGAATTTCCATTATCATCGACTTCAAAACATCAGGCTCTTTCCGGTTCTTTGGATCGTGTTCGTACCAAGCATCGACAGCCTACAGTACCGATATGCATAATCGAGTTGCTGCGTTCTTAATCATAAGCTCTTATTGTCGAAGCAAATAATGAGCCATCTACCTTTTGTGAATCATCATCAGATTCTTAGCTTATGCTAATAAAACTGCTTCAACTATTAATCGTATTCTTATTGTCACAAGTTCCTACATGCTTTCTCCACTGCAGGGAGTTAAAACTTACAGCCAGACTTGTTTCCTTTTAATACGAGATTTGAAAACAGATTGTAAAGATTTAACACTTTGGTCTACTGCAATATCCGCTTATCTGTCGTTGTCTGTCGACGTTGATACTGGCAATCAACCAATGATATGCAAAATTTAATAGACAACGTTTATCAAATAAATTATCAAATTAATTAACTTTTAGTAAAATTACTAAAATCAGAACTAAAACTACTCATGATCTTAAAATTCAAAGTAAAATTTCTAAAAATTAACCACAGAAAATCGAAATGGAGCAGTGGCCCGTTACTAACGTATTCACATTGAAAACATGTTCCTTCGTTAACGGCAAGAATCCAGCATCGGACATCAGTGCGACAAATTCGTCAGCAGAGAAATCTAGAAACTCAGTGGACTGGCTGACACTTCCCATTCTGAGCGAGATGCCTGCTACAGCAACAGCAGCAACCTTCTGAAAAGCATACGCATGCGCCTTTCGCCACATTTGACAGAGTTCGTCCATTCCTAACTTCAACAAGACGTTGCGCAGCGCAGTGCAACATTCTTCTTCAAGCTGGTCCAGCTGGAAATACTTGGCCACAACGATAACATTCCACAAGTTTTTACCGCAGATATCGAGTTTGACCTCCTCATTAGATAGGCTGTGCAGCACAGCCAGAAAACTGTTCATATTTACGTCCTCGGGAGGGACCAAGAAGACAACATCTAGATTATCATCGGCGTGGAATTTGAGGAGCGAGGCGAAATACGGAGATGTTTCGACGAGTCCTTGTTTGTCGGCCTCGATCAGATTGTTGCCGATGGATAGCTTAATTTTGCCGGGAGAGAAGCTTGGTTTCGTTGTCACAGATTCCAATGTAGGTTCACTTTTCGATGTCTAAAAACGGAAAAATTTGTCAGCTTGAGTAAGGACAAGAAGCGAAAACGTTTCTTTCACGCTTACCTGGATGATTCCACTAGGGTTTGCCTTCTCTCGCTCCATATCGGATCTCTTAAGCACTCCTCCGTTTGATTTACTTGCAGCTCTTCTGTAGATCTAGTGTCAGAGATGTCAGTTAGTAAACTTGGGAACTAATAGAAGAAACTAATAGAAGAATTCAAGAATGAAATGGCGGCGCGAAGAAAACCAGAGCGGTTTTTGCAGACGTATAGCCGTCATGTGCTATCCACAATGAACCAGTCGAAACGTGTTCCATCTGACGTGGAAAAGTGTGCTAATATTCTTAACCTCATTCGCTGATGGCTAATGCCGGGGGCGGGGGCTTCACCTTATAAAGAAAGTGGGCTTTTGGATCAACGCTAGTTCCGCCGTGAAAATCGTGTAACACTCGGGCCACTGCATGAGTGTACCGACATGAAACTCTATACGGAAGTCGTATTAAAAGGGACCGTACTACCGGATTAGAAACTTCGTACAAGCTGTTAGCATATTCCCAGAAAGTCGCTTTTCGTTTCGCAGAGTTACTACAACAAATACACAGTACGTTTGCGGTATCGATTTTATTCGCTGTTTTATACACTTGCTGCTGTACTCTATATACAGATACAATTTGCTGACTGATTTAATCAGTTGCGAAATAAAATAAAAACGGTAGCAAGTACAAATAATAGAAGTGCTAAATGAATACATCACAAAAAAACGGAAAACTGCACATTACGACACCACCCTGTATAATACCAAAAAACAGAGCTTCAAAAGTAGCCCAAGAAACATGTTGTTAGTCCAGTATGTACTTCCAGTGTAAGAGTGCGAAAATCGTATAAGCTATTGAAAAAACGAGTTCCAGAGTTAGTAGTCTACAGCTGACCAGTTGTTCGACTGTACTCCTATATTTACTTGTTTTGGATTATTGCTGACATATTTGCAGAGTTTCGGTTTTTGTTTTGCGAACATGGGGTGCAACAAATGCAAATTAGGTATTTAGTATCGGCTTTTGTCCCTGTGTTATAGACATGCTGCAAGCTTGTTGGCTGGTTTAATGATGATGATGATTTTATTAGCGGTCCTGTTAATCAGTTGTCGACAAAACTAGTGAACGGTAAAAAAAATAAAAGCGACATCAACACAACACGAAGAAACTGGAAAGTGCTCACGCGATGCCACACTGTTTGTATAACACGAGAAAAGACACCGACAAAAAGAAAAAGTAGGACAACAGATCGAAGTACATACGGAAACATACACACCAGCTAAGTCAACAAAATAAAAGACGAAACAGAGTCATTCTTCGCTACCATACTTCATTCAAAGGTCGTCCAGACATTCAGTGTCGTGTCGTACGCCTCCAAACAGCTCCTACACGGTTCTGATTCATCGCTTGACTCATCGCCTGAATCATCGTTTGAATCTTCGCCTGAATCACCGTCTTTCGCTTCCGTCTGCCCTCCATATACGACGACCCGACCATACTGAATTCTGGCAGAGTGGCCAGTTCGCGGCCTATTCAGATCGGCGATTCGCTCCCATTTCCCCTGCAATTCATCCTCAAAGTGTGGTCTAGCCGTCAACTTGGTCAGATCCAAGCGGTAGCAGTGATCGGCGTTACCCTCTCCACCCATAGACTCCTTAACCTCGGTACCGCCGATTACGTACAAAAACGAACCACATTGGATGACCGCGGTGTCTGTGCGGGGAAACGGCAAGCCCGGAAGAAGATTCCACGTGCCAGTGTTGATGTCGTATAACTCGATGGTGTTAGCGAGTTCAAGGATACTGGTTTTCCACAAAAATCTCCCCCCACGTTCTTCTGTACAACTCCAGCACGAAATAAAGCACCCGATCTTGTCACTGCCCGATAATTTCACCTTGAACAAGCGGCATCTGCAAGGAAAGCATCGCAGAAGCCAGTGAAGGAGCTTTTGTGATAATGAAAGCCGTACTGGACCTCTGTGCTTTCTAGCGTCTTATTTTTTTACAAGTTTCTCGATATACTATCAACCTGTGTATTAGTAGCTCGCATGCATTATCGACTACCGAACACACGGAAAACTCGGCTCACTTGGGGGGATGGCGGTCTGAGTCGAATGGTTCTGCTTTGTCTCCTCCCATCCAGTCCAGCCTCGTCCGCTCTTGTGTAGTCTGATCTATTCGACAGAAATGCAGCCTGGACGTCTCCATTTTGTAACGATCGTATGATTCTGTGGTTTCAGTGCAGTAAAGATAATTTCCGACAATGAGGACATCAGCGGTACCGCTTTCGTCAAGGGCATTCCGATCTATTAGTTCGAACACAAACAAGCTTAGGAACCTTTCCCAGATTATGTTTCGTTGTATTCTTACTGAACTCCTTGTGCGCTGGTGCTATTTCCGACTCGGCTGACTGGTTGACCAATGACGCGAGGATATCGTTAGGCGAGCCGTCGTGTAAAATTGCAGTTATCATCTCCTTCAAAACATCCGGCTCCTTCCGGCTCTTCGGATCATGTTCGTACCAAGCACTGACAGCCTACAATATGTGCAATTGCAAATGCCTTCTCACTGCTATAAGGCTCTTATTGCCGAAGTAAATAATGAAACATCTTTTTGTCGAAGTGCAAGACTTACAGTGTATAACAGACGCATTTCAGTTTATTACGAAATTCTGAAAGAGGCTGTGCAGATTTAATATGGGATCTACGGCAATATCCGGCGTCCGCTTATGTTTCGTTTTCCGTCGACCCCGTTGCTAATTTGCTACTACAATCGCAATAAACTGATGACAAGCAAAAATTAAAGAAAATCGAAACGGAGCAATGACCATTTAGCTAGCGTATTCACCTTGATAACATGTTCCTTGGTTAACGGCAAGAACCCATCATCCGATATCAGTGCGACCAATTCTTCGGCAGCGAAATCTAGAAACTCGGTGGACTGGTTGGCACCCGCCATTCTGAGTGAGATGCCTGCTACAGCAACAGCTGCAACCTTCTGAAGGACACACGCGTGCGCTTTTCGCCACATGTGAAATAGTTCGTCCATTCCTAATTTTAGCGACATATTCCGAAGCGCAGCACAACATTCTTCTTCAAGCAGATCCAGCTGGAAATACTTGGCGACATCGATAAAAGTCCACAAGTTTTTCATGCAGATATCGAGTTTGACCTCCTCATTAGACAGGCTGTACAGCACGGCCAAAAAACTGTTCATATTTACGTTCTCGGGTGGGACCAAGGAGATGACATCAAGATTATCATCGGCGTGGAATTTGAGGAGCGAGGCGAAATACGGAGATGTTTCGACGAGTCCTTGCCTGTCGGCCTCGATCAGATTATTGCCGATGGATAGCTTAATTTTGCCGGGAGAGAAGCTTGGTTTCGTTGTCACAGATTCCAATGAAAGTTCACTTTTCGATGTCTAAAAATGGAAAAAATTGTCAGCTTGAGTAACGACAAGAAGCGGGAACGTTTCTACATGCTTACGTGAACGATTCCACTTGGGTATGCCTTCTTTCCCTCCATATCGGCTCTGTTAAGCACTCCTCCGTTTGATTTACTTGCAGGACGTCTGTAGATCTAGTGTCACAGATGTCAGTAAATTTCAAAACTAATAGAAGAAACCGGTAGAATAAAATGACGGCACGAAGAAAACTAGAAGCTGTTTTTGCACACGTACAGCCGTCATGCGCTATCCACAATGAACTAGTCGAAACGCGTCTGGAGGAGTGTGCTAATATTCTTCATCTCATTGGCTGATGAATAATGGAAAATGCCGAGGGCGGGAGCTCACCTTACAAATTAGGTGGGCTTTTGTATAGAAAAATGGAGCATGCATGGAGTACTCTGCTTGTTTTATACGCATTTATCAGTATACTCGGTGAGCGATGTCATTCGATGTTCAGCTTTACCGGCAGACTGTTGTTTGGTCAGTTGTCGACACAACTCTTTACCTCACAAGTTTTAATCTAAATTATAGACTAAATAGCTCTTTCACGACTTACTTGTTAACGAATTCTTTGAGGAAGAAAGAACGCTGTCGATTACGCTCTGAGTACATACATATGTACTATAGGTTTGAGTCCTATCTTACGGACTTGCTGAAAGGTTGCTGGCTGGTTTAATCATTTGTGGACAGAACAAACGAACGCGGTAGAAGTACCGAAAATAAAAGCAAGTTTTAGTTATAGCTGCATAAAATACTTCCGTACCAGAAAACGGTAATTTTACACCCACTGTATAACACGACAAAGAATAACCATAAAAAGTAAAAGTAACACAACGGTGGAGAATGCCGGTAGTGTATTGTACGCATTTATAATTATACGGATAAATGTACGAGTGCAGCAGTTAAGTAAGATCAAGTTTCTTTCGGAAGCTTTTTAACCCGAAGAATGGAAGAAGTGATGAAAAACCAGACTCTTTTACTCTACCGTACTTCATTCAAGGATAGTCCAGATATTCAGTGTCGTGTCGTATACCTCTGAACAGCTAATCCATGAATCATCGCCCCTCGCGTCGGTCTCACCTCCATAGACGATAACGCGACCATTCAGAATGCCGGCAGAGTGGCCAGTTCGCGGCATATTTAGATCGGCGATTCTCTCCCAGTCACCATCCCATTCACCCTCCCCATGACCAGCCGTCAACTTGGTCAGATCCAATCGGTAGCA
This sequence comes from Paramacrobiotus richtersi, assembly GCA_034698045.1. Classification (NCBI taxonomy): domain Eukaryota; kingdom Metazoa; phylum Tardigrada; class Eutardigrada; order Parachela; family Macrobiotidae; genus Paramacrobiotus; species Paramacrobiotus richtersi. Next base: position 28,955 of record JAQGAU010000371.1, read on the forward strand.
GTGATCTTCGTTACCCTCTCCACCCATATCCTCCTCCACCTCGAGGCCGCCGATGATGTACAAAAACAAACCACACTGGATCACCGCCGTGTCGATCCGGGGGAAAGGCAAGCGCGGAAGACGACTCCATGTGCCGGTGTTAGTATCGTATAACTCAATGGCATGACGCAGTTCAAGGAATATGGTTTTACCCAGAGTTCTTCCACGGCCGCTAGTTTCTTCCTTACATCTCCACCACGAAATAAAGCATCCGATTTTGTCACTGCCCGGTAGTTTCACGTTGAACAAGCAGCATCTGCAAAGAAAAACATCACACAACCCAACAGTTTCTGTATAATTGAAAGCCTCACTGGACTCTGTGCATCTTAGCGTTTTGTTTGCCTCCATAGATTTTTGATAACCTATTAACCTGTATGTTATCAACTACTGAACAAGCTCACTTGGGAGGATCACAGTCAGAGTCGAATGGTTCCGACGCGCCTCCTCCCATCCAATCCAGCCTTGTGCGCTCCTGCGTAGTCTGATCAATCCGACAGAAATGCAGCTCGGACATGTCTATGCAGACACGATCCCCTGTTTTTTCGACCTCAGTACAGTAAAGGTAATTTCCGGCAATGACGACATCACCCGAACCACCTTCGCCAGCTTCATCAATCCAGTCTAGTATGGTGCTTCAAAATAGGATATACGCTCAGAAACTAACGTATATTCGAAAAACGAACATTGCGATTGACTCATCGCTGATAAGGAAAACGCTCATAACTGGCCCATTTACCGTTGACGCATGAATGCCGGTCTGGCGTTGCGCCCACTTT
>JAQGAU010000372.1:0-29748 GCA_034698045.1 Paramacrobiotus richtersi
GCCGTCACATCGTTCGGTTCAGTCCATTTTCGTGGACGAATTTGAACTTCGTGTCGAATCGAATCCAGTCACGGAAGTCTTCCATTGGCGGTTGCCCTTCTTGCTGGTTAACTTCCCGGTTGTGCAGTGTGTTTCAGGACCCTTTCAGAAGTCGACGACTAGCACCAACTGATTCGCGGAAGCGCTTCGCTTAGGCGTGTTCGTAGAAGTTGCTTGCCCGTTACCGATGACCAACTGCTTAGGGAAGCCATAGCGTGCGCAGAGGTTCTCGAAGACCATATTGACATCACTGGAAAGTATGCGCCCCATCTTGTCAATTTCTGGGCACTTGGAGTAACTGTCCACTATAAGCAGAAACATCCAGTTGCGGAAGGGGTCAGCAAAATTCATATGGACGCGCTACCACGGATGCTCCAGGACTGGCCATTGCTGAAGCATGTTCCTTTCAATCCTTTGGCCGCGAGACTACAGATGCACGTTTGTGACCGGTAAAACCGTCTGGACGGCAAAACCGTCCGCCGGCACTTTTGCCTGTGAACCGGCAAAACCGTCCGGAGGATAGAAACTCCGTCCGGCGTAAATTTTGCCCACCCAAAAAACTGTTTCTCCCCACATCCAGGGGGCTCCGTAGAGGCGAGAATAAAGGTCACTCAGATACTTTTGCCGGAGCGCGGGAGGCCGTTAGTTTCACCCGGACACATTTGCCTGAGCGCGGAAAGCCGTTAGTTTCACCCGGACACATATGCCTCAGCGGGGTGAACTAGCAATAAACAATTTGTCCGGGTGGAACTAACGGCTTCCCGCGCTCAGGCAAATCTGTCCGGGTGAAACTAACGGCTTCTTGCGCTCAGGCAAATGTGTCCGGATGAAACTAACGGCTTCCCGCGCTTAGGTTAATGTGTCCGGGTGAAACTAACGGCTTCCAGCGCTCCGGCAAAAGTGTCCGAGTGACCTTTATTCTCGCCTCTACAGAGCCCCCTGGATGTGAGGAGAAACAGTTTTTTGGGTGGGCAAAATTTACGCCGGACGGAGTTTCTATCCTCCGGACGGTTTTGCCGGTTCACAGGCAAAAGTGCCGGCGGACAGTTTTGCAGTCCAAACGGTTTTACCGGTCACACACGTTTCTCCACCAGCTATTCGATCTCCCAGTCAAGACCAGGCCACCAGACGTGGCCTCTCACCGCTGTCTTCATCCGGACCGTTGCCGCGTGTGTCGAATGCAGGTGCTTAAGAAGCGCCGGCTGCAGAGACGTCGGAATAACAGTTAAGGCGCCCTTAAAAACACAACTATTCACTGCTAACAAATGCAGTCGATGTTGGTGGAATGGTTGGAGTTCCGGTTGGGCCCTATTCGGACATCCGATAAGCTCTAGGTGCCTACAACGAGCGAGCACAGCGTCCTTACCGGTCTCGATGGCGAATTTCTGGGCATCAGCAGGAGTTCGGGACAGGATCTCTATTTCGACAAAATGCACGACCACGCTCCTTCTCCAGTCGTTCACGTCGAAGATGTCCTTAGAGCGAAGTTGCAATCTATTACTCTGGTGCTTGGAAGAAGTCATCAATGGAACGGTATTCGATGGAGAATGTGTGTCCCATCACCTCTGAAATTGATTGGCGGATACTACCGGGATGCCAGATTTCGTGCCGAACACCGTAACCAGGGGCTGGTGATCCGTAAGGAGTGTGAATTTTCTACCAGCAAGATCCTGGTTGAATTTCTTAACTCCATCCCCAAGAGCTAGGGCATCTTTTTTGATCTGTGCGTACCGATGCTCCGTCTGCGTAAAGGTCCCGGACGCCTGGGCAGTTCATTGGTCTTTGCCGCTCGGTCCGCGATGGCTGATGACCGCACCAATTTTCGTCTTGCAAGGCATCGGCTGAAAGGCTCAGCGGTTTGATTGGGTCATAGTGCACCAACATCGTTGCTTGCGCTAGCTCCTGCTTCAGGGCTTCAAACGCTCCACTGCATACACTTGACCACTCCTAACTGACATCGGCCTTCTGGAATGCTTTGGGGCAGTGAGCTTTCCTCGCCAGCTGATGGACGAACTTCCCATAGTGTTTCACCATTGACGGGAACGACCGAAGCTGAGAAACATCCACTTGCGCTGGCATCACGATCGCTGCCCGAATTTTTATCTCGGAGACTTGACGACCATTCCTATCAACGATGAAATTCAACTGAAGCTTGGAGGAATCGGCACTTCTCCTTCTTGTGCGTAATCCTTGACGGTTCATTCTGGTCGCCACCTCATCCAGGTTGTTGGGGTGCTCCCGGCGCGTCCGGAATGTAATGGTAACACCATCCATGTTAACCGCGACGTATGGGATAGATACCATTGAGCAATTCTTCCATCAGATGTTCGAAGATGCTCGGCGCTGAAGCCACTCCAAGATGTAGCCGCGTGTAGCGGAATAGACCCCGGTGGATATTCAGCACAACCAGCCAACTGCTTTCATTTCATTTCATTTGCACGGTTTTACGTCCTTCCTGCAGAAAAATGCATTTCTTATTTATGGAAAGGCGGCCAGATGGGTCAGGCATTACACAGCTTACGCAGAGGCCGGGAAAAATGATAACCGATAACATGTCAGTAGTTGTATCCGAAATCGAATTCCACAACGGTATTGTCTCTTGCAAAAGGCTACGCTGGAAGGACCTTTTCACAAACCGACTGACATAGTTTCAACACAGCAGTAAAACGTACTTTGACTGTCGCTCGCCGCTTCTCGTGTTCGCTTCGCGTGGGACTTGCACCGCCAAAATCTCTTCCTTGCCCGGGTACTAATTATGATCGGTTTTGTGGAGTAGGAGCAGGCGCTGTCGCTCACGGAATTTTTCTGTAGGAATGATTCGAAGACAGTGGAATATATCGTCGCCTGGCAGGTGATTTATTCTGAGATCCTTGGCCAGTTATTTGAAGACACGCACGATATGGGTTTGCTGGTGGGGATACCATACATACGCGAGTACATAGGGACGGACAGTATCACGGATTTGAAAATCGTGACTCGTGCGTGACGGTGTGCCTGCAATTCGTTTTCGAGCTTTGCTTACAGCGTTGGCTGTATGTTCGCCCAAGGTCAACCGCCCGCCCAAGACGTTCCCCAGATTTCACTTCGGGGACAACCTCCGCATTCAGGTCGTAGCAGACGTTAATGGGCGGACGATTTGTGCGTAACGCGGACAAAGCATGATTTTTTCGCATTCAAAGGAAGCCCGTTTTCCACTGACCATTTGTGCAGAATTTCAAAATCATTTTGCAGAGTGGTGACATTGGCCGCTGACTTTATGTCGCTACGTACAGCGGTGTCATCCACAAACAGCTCAATGTAAGATTTAATCCTATTCGGTAGGTCGTTTATGAAGATATTGAATAGCAGCGGGCCCAAAGCACTTCCGTGGGGTACGCCAGTAGTCAGCGCCGTCATTCGGGATGCTAGACCTTCAACCACCGCTCGCTGCAACCGTTAACTTAACAAGCTTTCGGTAAACTGCAGTAGGCACGGCTTGACACCCGTTGTTTGCATTTTTGTTACCAGCAGATGACGCGGCGCTCGGTCGAACGCTTTGGACATGTCCAAAGATATCAAATCGTGCTGGGACTGATCGTTTAAACTGCGGTCGATCTCCCCAACCAAGAGGGCAAGTTGAATTTAGCTCGATCTTACTTTACGAAAACCGTATTGACGGGGGTAGAGTTTGAGTGCAACTGCAGGTAGCACTTTCACGTGGACTATGCCTTCGAGGTGAAGGGATGCTGGATGAAGCATCGCGATCGGTCTCCAATTTCGGCACAGTTGTCACGTGAGCCATTTGCGAAACGACGGCACTTCTGCGACTGTAAGCCAGGCGGTGTAAAATTGCGCTAACGCCGTAGCAAGTGGTACTCCACTAGCTTTTGAAGTTTGGTGAGTAAACAGAAACGGCCCGGAGCTTTGTTGTTTGGTACGTCCAGGATCATTTACTGCACCGTGCTAGCCCGAACGGCCATTCCTTGGTCTTTTTCAGTTTCGAGGATGCGGGAATTTCGCGACAAGCACTGTATACAGCTGTGTATTGATTATGCAACACTTCGGTTTTTTGATAAGGGCTGACTTCGTACTGTCCCTTCTGCAGAAGGCCGGGAGCCCAGACCTGTCGGACATTTGCTTCACGGGTCTTCAGAATTTTGTGCCGTTACGGTTTCATCCATATGCAATGGAGTCTATGGCGTTCGAGTGCGCCCTGCGCATAGTATCACCACATTGTCTGGAAGCTGCACTCAACTTACCCCAGTCAGCCGAGCATCCAGAGGTCTTTACGTTCTAAACAAGCTTTCCCGCTTTTTAATGGCATTGCAGGCCTCACGGGAAAGAAGTAGTTTCCCCCGGTTCAACTGCCGTCCGAAATTCACTCCGCGCCGTTCCAAGTACGAAGGAATCAGTTCGAAGACGCTGTGACATTGTCTGAAGTGTTCACATCGCACATTCATCCAAAGGAGGCCGATAACATAGAACAGCAAGCAGGAAACCCGTGGAACCCAGCAGCTGCGCACATAAACCTTCGAGATCTTAAAGGTCGAGATCTGGTCTTCTGATGCTTTTAGTCCATTTTTCAGAAACATAAGTAGTCATCACCTTTACCTGCTCCACGAACGCGTATGGTTTAAAGGATGTCAAATTCGCCGAATCAATAAACATCAAGCTGGGATCGTTCTCTGTCAGCCACGATTGTGTCACGCACACGACGTCCTTACTTTTCACATGCTGTTTTAACAGCGCGGTCTTGTTGCATGCACTGGACATGCTTCGCAGGAATATGGGTAAAAATTTAACATCTGGTAGAGGATCATTTGGCTGTGGAATATTATTGTACAGATAACTTAAAACTGGAAAGCAAGACGGAATAGCCATTTTTCACCCTTTGTTAGACAATTGGCCATTTCTTGAGTCCATGACTTCTGATTATCACAAGGGGTGCCCACCTGTCTGACCGCTCCAAGTTCATGAGTAATCCCAACTTGCCCAGCCGGTCGAGGTCTTCCTCCACTGGTTCTCTGAGCGCGAAGGGCATATCTTGCATTACTTTGGGACTGCATCTGGTTTCATGTACAGGTGTATTTGGAATGTTCGACAACTCAGGTCGTTGCGGTGCAACTCCTTGTTGGTATCTAGGATGGTTTCGAGTGACCCTTCTTCGGCGCCCTGGCGGACTTAAGCTCTGAAAACTTCATCTCGTGAAGATTCAGCGCTCGAATCCAGTCTCTGCCGAAGGCATTCGATCCTTCTTTACTTTCTGTCACGACCGTTTCCTGGAATCTGGCTTCGTGCAAGCCATTCTCAGCCATCGTCCTCATGTTGCTGGATCCAAGCACCAGGATGATGTGTCCTAAGAAACTACAGAGCTTGGCTTTGTATTCGCCGAGGTTTGGGCGATCCAGTGGTGTCCACAGAAGCATGCAGCATCAAAAGGTGTTTCGAGTAATACCAACGGAACGGTGCGCGGGTTGTCCCGCTTTTCAGAAACCGTTCGGTCTGTTGCAGGATCAGTTCGTGTATGACATGCTAACGTTGTTGGTACGTTCGGCTGTATACTTCTTTACTTGTTGGTGAACTCTATCTTAGGTTATGCAGTTTCAGGCTAACATTTTCAACATTAAGCACTTAATTGGTATCAAGGTCCAACACTTGGTCCATCCGATTTGTGGACATCTTTTCAAAAACCGTAATATACATCGTACGCTCATCGACTTCAGAATATATGGCTTTTTGCGCGATCTGTACGTTTAAAAATAGCTCTGCATAATGGCTTCAAACGCAAGACATTCAGCTGCACAATAATGTGCCGCGATACCCTCTGTCATTTTGTCCGCTAAGCTATTTATCAGACAGTGAAAAAACTTGAAAGGCAGTCAATGAGGAAATACTTCCGATTTCGGATTACGAGAGACATTCGACTTCTCTTCGTCCAGAAAGTCTAGCAACCGAATCAGATCTTGGAATGGTTCAAATACGATTAAATAAACCCAAACAATACTTTTAAAAAAGTGTTTGCGGGTGTATTTAGCACTGTTTGAGTTTTTCCAGGCTTTGTTTCGGTTGTCAATCTTACTGGACCAAAAGACGTCGACTGTCGTCTCGCAATCCTAAATCGGAAAGACTTTCTCATTCATGCGAGACGGTCATCGCCGATGTCTTGCTATTCATTTTTGCAGAAAACGTGATGCAAAAGGCGCTTCCCGCACTAGAAAATCCATCGACGCTCTGGGGCTGCAGGAAGACAAACGAACTTGGGTGTTTGGCCCCAAGGAGATGCTGTATAATGGAGCAGCTTCGGTCTACCTTTGCGAAACTGACGACCTAGACTATATCTGGACTCCAAAAACTTCCCACAAATTCAAATGTCCTTTGACCATTTATCACGGAAGGAAGCCGGATATACTTGACTGCACTGTCAAGGAAATCTTTTCGGACAAATCGTATTTGACTTATAAAGCTGTGGGGGGTACGCAGAAACAGCATAACTTTAAATTTAGTGCATCGAACAATGCCTTGTGTTTAGCGAGACTTTATTCTAATAGGTCAGTACTTATGCAGTCTACTGTACCGTCATTTATCTCCGATTCTGCACGGAATTCCGAGCCTCGCTTGTATTGGACCAAGCGCAACTGGAAAAAACTTAATGTTGAAATGCGTGGCTTCCCACACGGCGCAAAATGCATCATCCGCCTGCGTTATTGGAAAAACATCATCAGCGACAATACATAGGAAGTGGCAGGAGACCACTTTTCCATCAGTGATGCAGGACCTAAAGGACCCGAGGCAGATTGCCGAGATGATCGAAGACTACTTCGAAGAAAAGAATTTCCTGACCTATAACACCAGAAATCAGATCTGTTCGCCCACCGCATCGTTTTCGTTCTGTGGGAACCCCGATGTGCTCATCAAACTGAACAAAAAGCTGTCCGATGACTATAAGTAAGTGTTGCTACTGAGCTGTAGACCGCGGTAAAGACATAACCCTCGTTTACAGAAGGCAAAGTCGCACCGCAACGACGGTGGACCGCGGTTTAGTCGGTTCGGTGCGGTTCGGTGCGGTGAGGCAACGGTTTGAAATACTGCGCCGCACCATTTGCACCGGTTTCCAGGGCACATCGAACCGTATGAACCGCGGTACCGTCGGTGCAGTCGGTTTATGGCGACTACCTCGGTACTCCAATTCGTGTAGCATAGTTAGCCAGTATACATAAGTATTTTTAGAACGTGAATTCCCAAAAGTTGGTGGCTTTATCACCCATATACGCAATCGTGTCGGAAAACCAGTCATCTTGCTTCGATATTGATAAAATCTTGGTATTCCATGGGTTTACCAGGAGCAGAAACGTAATATCAGTGAATTAAGCCTCATCATTTAGGTAGTCGCAGTCTTTTTCGGTGCGATGATGGTGCACCGGTAATGCGGCCACACCGCACCGGGAGCACCGGTGTCTGAGCAATACCGGTCGGTACGGTGCGGTCTGATGTTAACAAGATAGCGAGCAGTCGTATTAAAATACAAGTATTTCTCGATATAATGCATCATGGCGTGAAGGTGTGAACTTTACAAGGCAACCATAGCTACTACCACACGATCCCAATCAGCCGCACTTGCCGCTGCAGAAGCCGGGAAAGGACAGCAATTGCTCCGGATCGTTACTCTCGATCCATCCTCAACGGAATAGGAGTACTGAAAGTTGCGCCTCAAGAATCGTTTGTTCTTGACCAAAGTCCCCACAGAAATGCAAGCGGCATTCCTTCTGGATGCGTTGTGTTCCGAGCCGTTTGAGTTGCTTGCCAAGATGTGCGAGCCACACGAGCGAATGGAACTAGCCATTGATGACCTGTACAAGCGCCTGGACTCCACCTACCAAGTACCGACGCTTTGGATTGCCCAGTGGATCAAGTTTTTTGATACGAAACAGAAACCGGATGAAACCCTGCTACAATATGCGTGTCACCTTCGGGCAAGGGCAAAGCAGTGCAATTTTAATGAGGCTGTACGGGAAAAGAATATGATCGCTGCCTTCGTCGTGAGATTAAAGGAAGAGAAGACCCGGAAATATCTGATCACAAAGAATCTGGCCACTCTTCAAAATGCTCTTGACGCGGCGGCCACTGAAGGCGAAACAACACGAAAAGAGTTGCAGACAAACGTTCCACAGCCAGACTCAAATGTGAACAAGGTTTCACACAAGGGCAAGAAACGGAGCCTGAACCGGAAGAAGGAGGAGTGTTCCCGATGCAGCCGACGGAACCGCTCAAGAACAGCTGCTCCTTCAAGGACAAAAGATGCCACAATTGCGACGAGATGGACATTTGTCCTGATTGTGCCACGAAAAGAGAAACAAGAATATTACGGAAGAACAATCGACTAAGCCATACGACATCCTGGACTTTTGAGCTCAAGTCTGGATGCGGTGCAAAGAGTCCTTGGGTAGCGTGGTATGATAATTGTCGATTTGTTGCTGGTCTCAAGGTCACAGCCTTCTTTTCGTTATTTTATTTATAACAGAGTAAGGTGTGATGTATACGCCAGAATTTTCATTTTTTTTTCATTTTTTTTAAGCTGTGAAAAAAGAATACGCATCACTCATCGTCATTAAAAGTACCACGCACACAAAGAGCATTTCCCTTTTGTAACAAAATACCGATGTTCTGAAAGAAAAAACAACATGCTCTTTGGTTCTCTAAAACTGCGTTCAGGCGGTGGCCGATTTTTTTGAGGAAAAGCACGGCATCGATGCCCCAGGTTCCGAAGGTTTTAAACGCCAGTGGAGCAAACTCATACTGACTGCTCAGTGCCGCATACTTTCGTCGTTTTTTCACTTCGGCTGCTGCTGCCGCCGCGCCGACCCTTTCTGATGTGTCCGCAATGTATGTCGGGGCCACCGTGTCCACTACCGTCACGTCATACACCGCGTTCTTTCCTCCTGTGACACTTTTGACCCACATCTGCATGTGTGTGGTTCATACACTGCAAGACCAATCCGAAGTCCGACCACGATGCGTACCTCGTCATCTTCCAGGTGGCTGCCAAAATGGGAGACGGGAAATGCGTGTAACCAGGCCCCAGCATACTGCGTCGATACTGCCATTAAGCGTGCTCTATCCGTGACTTCTGGAGACTCCAAACGGTTTGAGTAAATCTTCTCCGCCAACGGCATATCCCACGCCTTCAGACTACATCGACTGACGCCTTCCGGGAATGTTGTCTCCGCCCTTTTACTCCACAGTTTCAATGGCCCTTCTAAAGCTAACGCTGCGACAGCTTCGGTACAATTCTGGTCACGATGTCTGCGGTTGCGTACACAGACGCTATGTACGATGGCACTGCCAAATCAGCTAGACGCCTAATTTCCAAACCCCCCTTCGATACTGGCAACGACGCCAACTGCCTCCCAGAATCTGTGAAAAGCGTGTTTGTGATCCCACTTTTGGCCTCCCGGAGAAGGTTGTCGTATCCCTTCAAAAGTTAAGGTTTGTTCCAACACAGTCCCGTTCTGAATGCGTGTACCAACTTCGGTATCCCAAGGCAACTCTTCAATAAAAACAATGCCTGGTGGGCGGACAGGAATTTGAGCCGACCAACAAGGCGTTCCACTTGAGCTTTTTTCTTCTCCAGCACTGCCTCTACTACTATGCCAGCTTGGCAACTGTTGCATTTGTACTGATACGTTCTCTGGCCTTAGAGGTCATCTCTATGCTCAGTCTGATGTTAACAGGACAGCGAGCGGTCCCATTAAAATTCGAGTACCTCTCGATATATTACATGTTGTGTACCATGTCTGAAATACGGCGTATGTTAAATGAGCACCTTTAGCAATTGGGGCATCCACTGCAGCCCGCGGTGCACTGCGATGGAGGTAGGGCACGACTGGGGCGTAACACAGTTTCATATGGCTCCCAAGAGCGTAGTTTTGCCTACATTTGCGTTCATGACCGCTGCACAGTGACAGGCTTATGAGACAGAAACGTTTTAACTCACGATTTGGCTGCCGGCATGATCAGTGCCGTGTCAGTACTTCGACGCAGCGGTTTAAACAGTGTCCTTTCGATGGTGTTACACAAGTAACGAGATATCTCAAAACTTCCATAACGGCAGCCAAAGCTGTGATGTCGCTCCGTTTTCGCCAGCGATACGGAAACATAACTGATGTTTATTTCATTGTGATGATTTCTCCATGCTGTGTTAAAAAAGGGCTCTTTGCAGAATGCGAACTTTGTCCAGGCTGGTCGTCGTTTTCGTTGACGATCCAGTCGGGCGACTTTCAACTGAACTTTCGCAACGAGTGGACGAAGCCATGAGACGAGCGTCGCAAAACTTCCCGCGCCTAGCGTTTTTCGATGACAACGTTGGTCGTGGCATACTTTCTATCGTCAGTGAGAGAATGCCCAAACTAACCGCATTAGTGGAAGAATCAGGACTTACCGAGTGTAGCGAAAGAATTGCCAAGAACTATGCAATTGTGTTTGCCTGTTCCTGCATGGTAAGCGCCAACGACTGCACCACATTACAGACAAACTTTATGTACTTGCTTATAAAGCCACATTCTATTACTAGCTTATTGATCGCTTGCAACAAGGACCAGCGGGAACTGACCTTATGACTATTGTCGCTGAAAAAGAAGGCGTATTCTCCGTATTATGCGCATCCTTGCAGAAATACGTCATCCATGTGCGTGCGGCCTGCGGAGACCACAAAATCCCGTCGATCAAACTCTCCGTTGCAAGCGCGCTCGAGTGCCTTGTACAGCTAGTGGTAGTCCTTAATGACACCCTCGCGACAGAAGCGGTACAGTAATCTTCTCAACTGCACCTTTCTTACACCGCAATCTACTCACGCCACTGAAAATGCTTGATCTACCATTGAATATTACTGTTTTCAGTTCGGAAAATGTGTGCGATTTGTGAGCGGTGATTTCCTGGCAATATGGAAATGTGAAGCTGCTGGCCATCTCAAGACGGTCGACAACAAGTTTACGTATTCGCTGGATGAAATTGTTCTGGCTTTAAAGGAAGAGAAAGAGGTTGCGATACATAAGCAGACGCGCTTGAGTGGAAAAAACAACAAGCGGTGCTTGCGCGTCGCTGTAACCCTATTTCCGAAGGAACAGCTAAAACGCTTAAATGAAGTGTTCAAAAGTAAGCTCAATGTAATAGACATGCTGTGCCCCTGAGTCACCGATCGCACAAAACTTGGTTACCAGTATTGATCGGAATATGGGCACGGGAATCGCGGACATATTTGAGTGATATTGTTTGCCACAGTCCAAATTTGAATATTTTTCAAAGTTAAAAGCGAAGCTATTATTATGGGTACCGCGTCGTTACTCGAAGCACAGGTGGGATGCTCATCGTCATTTTCAGATATTGCTACGTTACTGTAAAAACCCAATGTTGAAATTGTTTATGTTGGTTTTCCTTCGACATGACAATAAGCAAGCATGCAGCACACATTCAATACCAGTATGCCAGTAGCTAGCTGTCCACCCGCACGCATGGATGTGTGGCGGCAATATAAGAATTTTCCTTCAAAAATCATTGTTTTATGCAATCGACCAACGCGAAGCGAAGGCCCTCTGCAGCGGATGAAAACGGTATTTTTTCCTGCCCGTCAGCCACGTTACCGGAAGCATAGCCGGATATATGTGTAGCAGAAACCGCGCGCTCTATAGCCAAGGACACTGGATATCTGTCCTTCTTACCGCTCACGGTACCGGAAGGGTGGCGCGGTAGCAGAAATGCAAACTCGTTTTTTCATAACACTTTTTTCAGTGGATGCGGAGGATCTTCGCTTCGGCCGATCAAGCGATTTTATGATTGTTACGTATTCACTTCAATACGGCCGCTCGGGAAGAACCACATCACATACTGAAGCAGATCACATGCTGCATATCGTACAGCAAGGGCGTTGCTTCGCCACAATGATCTCTTATCAGAACGCAACAAATATTCTGCCCTTTCCAGCTGTAATGCGGTTAGGTTTTGTTGAGTTTTGATCTCACAAGAAAAGGGAAGACGTTCTGGCAAGTGAGTAGGCCACGTAGAATAACAGTGCACTCCGCTTAAACGGGACTGACTGGCTGAAGCTATGAACAAGACGGGCTAATCGGCCACACATGTTGTCGTCAGAACATCGTTTCACTGATTTCTTCGTCGCTTACGAGTGGTACATAAGCTGGACGCTTAGATCTTAAGCTAATTCGTTTGACAAGTGAACGCAACCGAGATATAGCGTTACCGTAACCGACGAAAAATCTCTAAGTTGTTTTGGTTGTCACTGCTCTTTGAACTAGACTCATTTAATACGCACATCTCTTATGGTACAGACAGATGACAGAGTGCACATCGGGCAAAGTACGGGAAATTTAAAGCTGCCGTTACAATGGAGGCAGTAGCACAACAGAGAGAAAATGGAACACGGCAAGCTCGCACTAAAGGCAAGCGCCAGTGTTACGACAACATGCGGCCCAGGCAGAGAGACTAACAACAGAATCAGACCAGAGAGAAAGCTTTAACCGCTAGACAACAAGCACAACTCTAGGAAGGCGCCAGTCCCTCTGATTCGGAGATTCCCACTTTGTCTTCTTCCATTAAGCGCAGGCGGTACTGCTGACATCACGGGCCGTATGATGCACATTGCTGCAACGGCCAGAGATTCCCAGCTGTCGTAATTTAATAGATGCAACCTCTATAACGTTTACTGCGGATTACGTAGAATCGATGTTGGTTCGAATGACCAGTTAACCGATGTAAATGTTATTATCGATTGCAGGCCAGGATGCTGACGTACGATCAGGCAGCGAGGAAGATCGCAACGACGTCCAATTGGACACAAACGGTAGTTCCAATGCGATGATTGTAAACGCTGCCTCTGCATCATTACACTGGCGGCCAAACACGTTGTTTGCTGCACAAGTGACGTTTTTGTCGAATTTCGTTATTAATCAAAGTTCGTTGTCGTAGAACTTGATTCCCAAAATGAAACCGTCGGGACCGATTTGGCCTCCTATGTGTCGCGCAGTGAAATCGCTATTAGCGACGACGGTACTTTACGCACAGTTTTTTGAGCTAGTCATTTACACTCGTTAGTAAGGTACAGACAACGGCTGACTCTGATCGGCCTAAAGTTATCAGTAAATACCAGATCCTAGTTTCCAAGGTCGTGGCTTTATGTAATGCGCTCTGCCCAGCGCATGGTGCCCATGTTCAGGAACTTGCCAAGTCAGTAAATTATAAAACTGTGGCTTGCAGAGGGTCAGAAGGATTGCGGTGGTCCTGCACGGGATGAATTGCGTCCAAAAAGGACAACGGATGACTCGAGCGGTGCGTTTGTGCCAAGATTTATGTCGAGACAATGGCTAAATAGTGCAGGCCAGACTGCCAGCTTCTTTAAAGAAAGCGTAACGCATTCTGTTTTCAGATGGGGAATCGGACAACGGCGGCAACAGTGGAGTGATGGATTTACAATCACGAAAAAGGACGAGGACCGAAGAAACCAGAGGTAGGCTCAAATTTAGAAATCGCAGGAACATTAAGGTAGCGCTACTGAGACAGTACGACGAGATGCGCATGCCATTGGCACTTTATTTTCGCTTATGCCGCAGTAATGTTTGACAAGCGCGCAAATGACAAAGTACCTGTCATATATAAAAAACGCATTGATCGAGTTCCTCGTTGTTTTGTGTTTCGTGGATGTCGCGCTCGCATACAATTTTTCGCTATGTAACGTATTGAAAAACCAGTTTATCTGCTTTCACTCACTCGCTACTACTGGTACTGGTCTTCTACTGGCCGCAATAGTAGTACGTTGCTAAGGGTACAAGTCACCCAAGTGGGCAACCCACTTCAAAACTTCATGAATCAACAAAACTGCAATTTTGATCAGAATTCCACTGGGAAAACATCTTCGCTAGCATCTTGTAAAGTCTGGATTTCAATTCCGCTTGATCTTGTGGTCTTCTTTTTCCGCTTCTTCCGGTTTTTGCGGTTGTAATCAGTTAACGGTTCCATTTTCACATCTGGTACTTCGTTCGTGTCAGAAGCACCGTTTTGCGCTAAAACGCTCAAATTCACGCTCTTCCCATTAAACTCCAACCCAACGATGACGTGATTCTGCAATCCTTTCGTTGCTGTCGTTGTTCGAATATACTCACAGCTCTCATCCGGTGCGGTTACCTCTGGCAGTACTTCCGTCGCCTTTGGCAGGCATCCTGATGCCATTTTCACCGTTCTTTCTGTGTCCATTGGCCTGTCTATCTGCCGGGTCTGATTCTGACGATCAGTTCGTGGCTTTCGGTAGCGATGATCGATCGCCATGCTCCCAGATGACAGCATGTCCAATTGCTTCTGGTCCAGTTTCTCCCATACATTATCCAGACTTAGACAACTGACTCCTCCATGGCGGATGACTCCATTTCGCCGTGCGCGTAGTTTACCGCTCGGACTGGTCTGTATTTCGCTATGCTATAGAATTTGTTGTCCACCTCCAGAGGACGGTCCATGGGAACGTTGACGCCAATGACGTCAAATTCTTCCACGATCAGCATTGTCCGCTTCCCGTCACTCTTGGCTTCCCCGCGCTCTTTCGGCTCATCTTGGCACACTCTGCCTATGTGTCCTCGTCTGCCGCAGTTACCGCACTTGACCTCCTTGGTCCAACGGTCTGCTTTCCGGTGGTCTATGTCGTCCACACGAATAGCATCCGCGGCCGCCGCGGAAGGTATTGTTGTCTTCGCCCGCGTTTCGGCCTTGATAGCCACTGTTGTCATTGTTCCTGCTCGCACTTTGGTCACGCGCATGCCGCTCATCCTTTCGGCTCATATTTGAGCAATACCATGCGCTCCTTGGATCCTGCAGGTAGCACCGTCGAGGTTCTTCCCGTTGTGGACATTGTCAGCACGTTAAGTCCAAAAAAAGCTCGATCCTTCACGCCAATCTCAGGTATTGGAAAATCACTTTATTTGCTTCCACTCACACGCTACTAATGGTCTTCTACTGGCCGTAGCAGTAGTACGATGCTATGCGCTACACGTTACATTTGCAAAAAGGTTAGAGACAAGTCCAGCTGTAATCTGCTGCCATGTGGTAGTGCATGATCTGGTAAACAACGGAGCAGGCCTTTGTCAATGCAGTGCTCGAGCCCAGTGACAGCCTCGCAGGCAATCTCTAGCAAGAAAGCAACGTCTTTTTCTCGCTTAATTTACAGGCTGGCCAAACGAAGAGAATGGTGACCATAGCAGAGGTTTAGCAGATCCAGATATCTCGAAATCCATTTCAATTGCTATTTAAACAAAAATTGTGCAGAAGTACGGGTAACAATGATAGAGCTTCATACGAGTTCCCATGCAAGCAACTTCTCGAAAAAAGTTGCTTCCAGGTCGTAGATGATTTCCGCATCACAGAAATGTGGTCAAGAATTCCTTGCCTGTGGATGTCGTTGATTATTTACACAGTTATAGAACTTAAATAGAAGCTTTGTTGTTTCCCTTTTCGAAGACTACAACGGAATTAATCGTAATTGTAAATGTGGGGTCTTGCATGTGTACAACCCCGTCAGATGTTGTTTGCTGGGGTCGTAGCAATATTGTTTTGTGACCGCATGCCATAAGTGGAGGCCACACACCAAAACAGCGATGGTCTCTCGTCGTCGATGAAAACTGCTATTATGTGCTGAATAATAACTATATCGTAAAGTTGCGTGTTGGTCATGGATTCGCCGCGCGAAGCGGAATACCGAATCTGTAAGTACTGATTCGCGCACGAACAAACAGCGGTGACTTGTGCCTTATTGTTTCATGGATGGCAAAAATGTAGTGGATTCTTGCAACAGTTATCTAAGCAGTTACCGTCAGTGCCAGCTCGAAAATCTGGCAGACAGCAGACAATTACATATATATTATATCGCAATAAAGACTGTTAAGTTATGGATACCACTTGAACGAAAAAACACAAGGCACCTGTTCGCAAACGAGTGCCATGTTTTGCCGGCCCATATTCGAGAAATCTTCGGTTAGTATAGGTGTATGGTGGAATCTGGTTAAATTCACACACTGCAAGAAGTGCACTGGTAGCAAGCCGCTTTAATCATATTGGCTTCATTGGCAATACGGCAAGTAGCTGACTGAAAGCGGTTGGAAATCGTTGGCGATAAAATGATAGAAGCTCGCAAACTCCTGGGCGTACTACTTTAGCATATTTCTTTCAGAATCTGGCGCCATTCCTTTCAGCTTCTTGTTGAGCGAGACGCCTGAAGGTGGTAAGCGGCGCGTCAAGCTAAACGAAGACGCCAAGATATTCGTTTGCGGAAAAAAACTGAAACTGTTACGCAAATCCTCGGATATTGCCCGAGTTTCCGAATATGCTGTGCGACTCTTGGACGAAGTGATATTGGATGATGTGCAGGATCGTGCCCTTTTGGGTTCGGAAATGAAGAAAGGATTAAATCTTGTTCACATCTTGGGGATGCACAACTGGAAAGGATTCTGCAGTAAGCAATGGTGGAGATAAAAGTCGTTTATGATGTAATTTCTTATAGGCGATTTTCGGCATCAGTCGAAGACAAACGCGTGATACTCAGAGTCAATTTCGTGAACCTGTTAAGACGCATGGGCACAAGAACGGTTTGCAAAATACTAGAGACATTTTCACAATTCCCTTCAGAGCGTACCGAGTGCAACTTCACGCGAATGACATGTTGCTCTAATATTCTGTTGTGACGACCAGCTGGTGCGCCGCTGGAATGCGTACACCAGAATATACGTTTCTTCTAAGAAACAAAGGACCAACAAGAACGAAGGCAAACCCCAGGTGTGCACGCAACATGGAATACCTTCTGTTGCAAAACTACTTGAAGAAACGGTGTAGGCTATGCACAAGCCCTGTCACACCCTTTGGCTGGCGCAGATCTTTTGCGTAAATCTTTTGCAGACCCTGTAGATCCTGAAATTAGCTTTCAGATCGCAAAAATTCTTCGTACGCCCCTGTTCGCATAACAGTTTGAGTGCAGATCGTAGTTAGTATGCGCTGTTGTTATATTTATCTGCCTAACAAAAGGCAGAAATATTTATAAATCTTCACTTTCGCCTAGCACATACGAAAATGAAAAGGACTGCTGTATACAAAATTTTTTTGTCCAGCCAGAACACGATTCCATAACCTATAGAGTCCGTATAAAA
This sequence comes from Paramacrobiotus richtersi, assembly GCA_034698045.1. Lineage (NCBI taxonomy): Eukaryota > Metazoa > Tardigrada > Eutardigrada > Parachela > Macrobiotidae > Paramacrobiotus > Paramacrobiotus richtersi. The sequence continues at coordinate 17,202 of JAQGAU010000372.1, forward strand.
AATTTACAGAAATCGTGTATGCGTAGAAGGTGTGAGGCAAAAGGGTGTGTGCAAAGTCAAGGGTGTGAAAGGGTGAGCATAGCCTTCATAATATGTAAGGCCGTCATAACGGATACAACGCACAATGGGGCTAAAAGTCATATATTTAGCAGCTGCATAAGAACCTTGTGCTGCGTGCCGATATGAATTAACAACATTCGAGCATTCGGTGCGCAGTTTCATGCTGCAGGCCTGCAACTGCGTACATGCCACAATTATACGCACGAAACGGCTTGTTTATTTATTGGCATCGGCTGAATAATAGTTTGGATTCATTAACGAAATTAATTAGTAACCATAAGGACTTATGACTGGCTCTCCGCAAGAACATTCAGCAAGACATTTGCAGGAGGTATTTTGATACGGTAGAGGCTGGGTTGTGACAGAGTACGGATCTGGATCCTGGTCCTAGGCTATTATACGTCTTTAATAGAATTTTTGCGTTGCAGGCCACGTGAAGGAACACCAGAGGAACATGACTATAATGCTGCCGATGTCAAAATGGTCCGCACCGTTTGATCCGTTTGTACTTTTGCTTGAGATCAAGAAAAAGCTGCTCTTCAAGCTGCCTGATTTGGACTAGCGACATGGCCAAGAGCACTGCAACGAGGCTTACATGTTTTTGTTTTAATTGGTATAAATCGTAGTGTGCAAGTGACTGCCAGTGCACTGACCAGCTTACCGTAGTTTCTGTTTCTGAAAGGTTATTTTCCTGAAGATGTCAGTTTCAGAAGGGGTTTGGGAATGGTTATTTTTTGTTTTCGATGACCTGGTCACAATATCAATACTTCATCAGTGATTTGCTGAGCGAGCTGGTTATAGTTGCTAATAAGAGATCAAGATGAACTGCTATGCATGTTATTGGTGTTACTCTGGAGCATAAATTTAGCACGCAGTTAGCAGATGTACAGTTGACAATCGTGAACGGAGTTCTGGATTTTCTCACAAACTCGCCTGCAATATTCAGATTGTTCAGTGAACGTCAGCGTGCTTCTAGTTTAAGAAGTTATTGGTGCGTCCCGTAGGCATCAAGAATAACTGGGCGACTACATCGTGTGGGGACTTTGGACTTTAATAAGACATGTCTGACTTCCGCAGTGTAGCCGCATCGGTTATATTTCGGCAGCTATCACAGCAACAAAGCATCTTTAGCTCGTGCGTGACAAGTAAGATCAGCGTGCAATAACGACACTGTATATAGAGATGGGTTATGTTAGTCACGTCTAGACACAGTTTACCATTATCATTTAACTGCTGCCTGCGCAAATTCGGCCCAGCTCGATTGTAACAATGCTCCTACTCGCACGACATATTACTTTACCGGGAGCAGTGGTGCCGAATGGTCTTGGCCAACTTTGCTGTTCGCTTCGACTTTGCCGTTTTTTTGCAGTTTGAGACTATTCTGTGTACTTTGCCTTTAACGTTTACTTTTGCCTTTGCCGTAGCACTAAGACGTACATATTATAGCGTATAAAATGATCTTCCTGTATGTCGTACCTTTGCTGATACGTGTTCACCTGTTCTTCTACTTTCCTTAACTTTATCTAGCCTTGATCTTGATAGCCACTCACACATGCATTTAGCATGGCCGCTTACCAGTCGTGCCAGATCGGATCTGTTACGGTGGTATCACAAGGTTACGTGGCTTGTGCGGAAGAACAACACACACACGAGTAGGTCACACTCATCAAATTTATTTAACATGTCAATGGGGAATTAGGGAAAACGTCGTTCGTAAGAAAGAGTAAACAGTTCGCCAGCTAGCTCGCTCAAGAAGGCGATGCGGAACATTCTCCGATCTGGCAAGGCTAGTAAGCGGCCATGCTGAATGGTGCGAGCGGCTGTCAAGATCAAGGCTAGATAAAGTTAAGGAAAGTAGAGAGAACAGGTGAACACGTAACAGCAAAGGTACGACATACAGGAGGATCACTTTGTACGCTGTAATACGGGTTGCCCTTGCCGTAATTTATCGGGTTTTGCTCTTGTACTTTAATAATACCTTAAAAAATTTTTAGGATTTAACGTTACATCACTAAATTACGGATCATGCCACGAAAAGGTTGCGTAACGTCTTTATGCGGAATTGCTGTTCTCCACAAAACCACAGCAGACAGCCCAACGTCACGGAAGGCGTCCTGGAAGCACATTTATAGTGGAATGAAACAACAATAATATTCAGGAGGGGATTACTTCCTTCAGTGCCGACCGCTTAACCTAAAACAGACCAAACAACAACGTAATTAAAACCGAAATCTTCTGGTACAGCACCGACCTTTTGTCATGGCACAGTGTGAAGCAATAATAATATTACAAGAAACGCATTTCTTTGCTGAAGCTCGTACCGAACGTTAAATCAGACTTTTTACCGACAGTAGTAACATACTTTCTACGGTTTCACAAACGTACTTGAGGCAGATATTCAACGCACAAAAAATCGAGCGGAATTCATTTTTTCTGGAATTAACCTAACGGCACGATGGCTCAGGTTTGGAACCAACAATATCGCAAGGTTGTGGTGGTCCTTGCAACAGTTACTGAATTTACCGTAACTACACCGCTGCTGAACGCCCTCTTCACAATTTTGAAAACATCCGCTGTTTTTTGGTTTCTTTATCCTCTTAAAAATTTTACTCTTGAATGGATGACTGAATTAATTTGCAGTTGAAATAACTACAATTTCTAACAAAAACCTGTAATCACATTTGTGCTCTGGTATGTATTTCTCATGCGAGCAGAACAAAACAACAAACTACCTTTCCACGGATCCTTAATAACGTTAAGGAGGTGATACTAGTGGTAATTCAGAATAGGGTATCTAACCTATTGTGCAGAGCATAACTAATTCTATATAATACTAGTTTTCGATTAATTATACTGTTTTTCTCTATAGAAGTAAGCAATTAAACCTAAAGCATGGTTAGGGGCTTCAGTATCCTGAACAGTTATATATCTGGTTGCGTTGCTTTCCTTGGCGCATGCAGTGCAGCCGGTATGCTTGCTGTGGCCTGGGATAGGGAAGAGAGCAAACATTGCAAGAAGCGAGCGACCATGCGACAGCGCCTCTCTCTCTTTCAAATAGCAACCGCTATTTGGCGCCAACTTTAAACGCGTGAGGTAAACAAACACGTTTAGTTAAATTTTGGCAACAAATCAAAAAAATACGGGAAAAATAAGTAAGACATCTTTAAGTTAATAGTTTTACATAGTAATAGTTCAGAAACGACCTTCATTTCTGCCAAACGGGATCGACATAGCTTTTAATATATTTATTAAGTTTCTTCGGACCGTGGTTGGCAGTATTGATGCCATGATTAATAAATTGGATTATCTCGGTATATTTGGATTACGTTGATACATACATGAAAACGATTATACTGGTTTTTTTATCTCCCCAGTGCATATTCCTTGCGTTTCTGTTTTTCATTGAATTACTTTGAATAATGCTTTATACTCAAAATTCCCGCTGAGGGTGGCCTTGTCAGCCTTTTGAGCGCGGAGGTTCGCCGAGGATACGCTCGTGGCAGTGGGCTTTCAGCAGGCTTCGGGATAACTGCAGCACCTCTGACATGTAAGCTTGTCTGGTTTTTTATTACGGGATGTGCTCTGCCGTTGAGATGTATGTTTAGGGAATGGACAAGCTCTACACTTGTTCGGGATGTGGTAAATTGTTGAATGGCTTGGGGTACCCATAGAGGGAAATGCCCCAAGGATCGGTCGTTGATTCTACAGCTTCTTCCTGTTGCATCCACTGCAGCACAAAACCCAAGGACAGCAGATGCATCGACCGCGGAAGAAGAATCTCTCTCTGCTCGCCTGCTAGAAAACCTCAGCGCAGCAAGAAGATCTGGCCCCATCAATAAGCGCGTCATTCGTGCTGTGCGCAAGCAGGCATCAGAAATACTTGCCAGGGCAATCGAACAGTATGTCAACGAGCCAACGACGGAAAACCTTGCCACTCTTTTGCAGTTTCCTTCGCAGTCTTTCCGAGTGGAAGGAGGAAATCGCAGCAAAAGGCAAGAAACATTGACTACACGCTTACGACTGCAACTTCGCGATTTCGAGAGTGGAATTCGGCAGCCCCCCGTCAGTACCGCAAAACGAACTCAGACCCAAAGCGCCACGGATCCCGACCAGCTTCGCCGAGTGCTGGAGACTTTTCTTTCAGAATGTAATGTTAGGGGAGCCGTAGCCAGACTGTCATCGGAAGAGTCCGTGCTGAAAATCGGTGCGGAAGTGTTGGATGTGCTGAAAACGAAACATCCGGACGCCCCCCTCGACACCCAGCTTCACTCACCTCCGGATCTGAACCATCCTACCGCTGCTGTAGCTACTCGCGAAGAAGTGCTGCGCGCTGTGTACAACTTTCCTAGTGGATTGGCGGAGGGAGTCGATGGCCTTCGTCCTCAGCACTTGAAGGACATGCTGAACCACAAAGATGCTGAGGATTCTTCCCTGTGCATCGCATTGACAAAGTTGTGCAATTTCATGTTGTCAGGAAAGACACCTCAAGATCATCGACCGCTGTTGTTTGGTGCGAATTTAATTGCGTTGCGGAAAAAGGATGGTGGAGTACGCCCAATCGCCGTAGGACTGGTCTACCGTCGCCTGCCTGCAAAAGTGGCCGTTTTCAAGTACGGTAAAAAACGCGAAGAGATGTTTCGACCCAATCAAGTCAGCTGTGGAGTAAGAGGAGGTGCTGAAGCCGTAGTGCACGCTGCTCGTTCTTATGTGGACGAAAAACATGACGGCATTCGTGTACTTTTTAAAGTGGATTTTTTTAACGCCTTCAACACTGTCAGACAAGATGTTGTGTTGAGACAAGTGAAGGACCATTTCCCGAAGCTCTATCCTTTTCTGTGGAGCTCATATTCTGAGCCGTCAATCCTTTCATGTGGTGATCAGAACCGGTTGTCGTCTTCCTCCGGAATTCAGCAGGGAGATCCCCTTGGTCCCTTTATGTTTTGCCTTGCCACACAGCCGTTAGTGACCAGTTTGGAGTCTGAGTTAGGAGTATGGTTTCTCGACGACGGTGTGGTTGCTGTGCACTCCCGGGCAAATGGTTTGCAAACAATTCCATTGTTAAATGGAGATTGTGACCCGTTGTCGTACCCTCTATTCTTCCCTCTTGGAACTAAAGGCTTCCCATTTAGAGCTGAGAAGAGAGGGAGGCGTGAAGAGGCAGGCAGTTCCGCTCCTGGAGGGTAGGTATGACATCGACAGTTCATTTACTACCTAGGGATACTAATAAATTACTAAACCCGTGAGCGGTTTGCAGGAAAACGCAGCAGCATAATGACCAAGCGAAACTAAAAGCTCAAAAACGTTTATAGGTGGTTAGAGGGTATGAAAATTTCTGTTCGTAACCAAGGTCTTTCAAAACCTTTGTACCTCGCTATGGATTTAGCAAACTCTGTGCCTCACCAAAGATTCACAACACTTTTTACTTAACAAAGCGCGAATAAAAATTTCGGCTTCTCTACGGGTTATAAACCGTTTACTGAATATGACTTACATCTTATGACCCAACTAAGTTAACTAAGAGTTTCCCGATTTGAATACGTTTGGTATCGTTCGAAAGAGCGTAATGTTTAGGTGCTAAATCTCATGTTTAAGCTGACGAGGTGTTTGTGGTTCAAGAGTTATCCGAGCACAAACACACAGAACTTTCTTAGCCGGCGACCATTAAACCAGTGAAAAGCCACTGTACTACTATATTTCAACGTTGCTGCCATACCGTTGATTTGACTTTAGTTTTTACTTGCACACATCTGGCGAGATCTGACAGCAGATCTAGTACCTATATGTTACGCTTTTCGAAGGATGCCGAACATATTAAAATCCGCAAAACCCCGCATTGACTTAGTTGAGTTGTTTGTAGCTGATCATACCGCACGTACTAAAGTGTATTGTGTTCTATAGGTTTTGCAGTCAAACGTGCCATTAACGTTCTAAGTTTCTACAAAATAAGTCTGCTTAACCTCGGAGTGATTAACGAAGTGTTGGTGTTTTTCAGTTTTACAGTTAACGGACTGCAGACCGTGGAGTCCGGACTCAGTTGTTCCCAGCGTATCACCCTTTACCACGCTTTTGTAGAACCGTACATGGACTGCTCTTCATCGGTTTGGTCGACGTTGTCCTTGGAAGAGCGGGAAAAGCTGAAAAAACGCCAAGATGCAGCCGCGAGAGTTCGCTTGATCTTGGATATTCCGTAGTTCACGTTTGTGGTACAGTGGATTTTCAGTGGTTTAATGGTTGTCGGCTAAGAAAGTTCTGTGTGTCTCTTGAACCACAAACGCCTCGTCAGTTTAAACATGAGATTTAGCACCTAAACATTACGCTCTTTCGAACGATACCAAACGTATTCAAATCGGGAAACTCTTAGTTAATTAGTTGGGACATAAGATGTAAGTCATATTCAGTAAACGGTTTATAACCCGTAGAGAAGCCGAAATTTTTATTCGTGCTTTGTTGAGTAAAAAGTGTTGTGAATCTTTGGTGAGGCAAAGAGTTCGCTAAATCTTTAGCGAGGTGCAAAGGTTTTGGAAAACCTTGGTTACGAACAAAAATTTTCATAGCGTTTCCGTACAATTTTTTGCTTTAGCGAAGGTTGCAGAAAGTTTATTTTAAATTTTTGAGTATAAAGTCATACAGCGGTTAAGCATTACAGTTAAAAAATCAACTAAAACATGCAGTTTGTAGACCATTCATTTCTGCATCTACTAGCGTTGTTTAGATGTCGTAAAACTGTGACATATTGACGCGGCACGTTCAGCCGCAGGACGACCCGACCACTAGGAAGACGTCCTTAATTAGTGGAGTAATCTCGTTAAAAACCTACAGGCTGGTCCAGCCATATGCGTCCACCTGTTCAATGAATTCCTTTAATTTTTCCCCAAGCCGAGCACTTTTTTTCGCTAGCTCACACAATTATATGATCTTTGCTCTATATAAATAGTCGGTTTGCCTAATGCAAATTGTGTAAGCTATGGCACAGGCGGTGGGGGAGGCAGTCACCGTAATCAGGCTTTGACAGTATTTATCCTAGGCGCCGACTTGCCACACAGTAAACAGATCTTGAGCAAAGTGGCTTGCCGCAGAACATTTTTTGTAAAAAGGACAAGCATCGGATTCCTGCTAACGTCCCCTAGAATCATAAACCATTATCTTGTCAAAACAAGAGAATAGTTAGTTTGTGTCCATCATGATCCGGGGTTTCACACTGGAAAAAGCCGCAGAGTCTCCCGAAACCACCATAGTGATCCAACGCCCGTGGCCAGGAAAACTTATCCGTTGATTTAGTCGCGAAACCGCAAGTGCTTTCGTGACGAGAAATGGTCTCGTAACTGATCAGTTTGAGCACAAATGAATTACGCGGTGAACAGGCTTTTCAGGGGAATTAACAGCTGGGAAGCATTATCTCTATATTATCCACATTATTAGGCGCCGAATTTTCTTTTGTTACACAGACGCGCCTCCAGTTTGTTCTAATTAGTTGATGCAGCTGAACCAAACTACCTTCTTCTGTTGAACCAAGCTCTGTTTTGGGCGTGTGATACATTGTTCGTTCGTCCACTTTGGCAGCTGAACTTAGCCTTGCTGTTTCGCAACGTTTCTTCCTTTTGTTGAACAACGTGTTGCTTTCAGACACTTTCATTTTTCTTTTTTTTAACTGAAGTTCGCAAATCTCCTTAACAAAAGCATATTAAAATGATTTCAAATTTTAGTTATTAAGGTTTACGAAGCTTTAGTAACTAAGGTTTGCGAGTCCTCAGTTAAGGACAAAGGTCCGCGAGTATTCAGTTGAATACGCGAGGCTTTAGTTAAGAGTAAGCAGGTTTGCAAATCATTAGTTTGGTACGCAAGAGTACGAGTCCTTAGTTAAGTACGCAGGTTTGGAAACCTTAGTTAAGTTCAAAGGTTGTATACCCTTGGTTTTCACAAGGCTTTGGAAATCCTTAGTTTGGTACAACGTGTGTGACGATATGCCATCCGCCTGGTGACGGCATTCGTGTGTGACCGCCCGCGGATACGGCGTCCAGTGCTGCGCGGTGCTGCGCAGTGTGCACGTATGCACGCCCGGTGCCGGCGCATCGACCGCGTGGTGCATTTTCCCCTGCTGAATCCAGCATGGTCTGCCAGATCCAGCAGTTAGAGATTATGTTGGCACGGTGTACCACATTGTTCGGGCTCTTGTGTCTTCCTGAGGGATTTCTCCCTCGTGTGTGTGTGTGCTTTTTGCAATAAAGAGTCTTTATTGCCAGTGTGTATGTTTTGTTTCGCTCCTGCATACGACAGAGGCCAGGTAGATCGGCCTTCTGTCGTCCACGTTCTCATAGGTTTCCTCGACGATCACATTAGGGTTCGTCACGTGGTGGCATCCATTCGGCGTTCTCAGCCATCCTCATTCAGCGACGATTCCAGCCACCGAACGAGGAAGCCAGGAAAAAGTCAGCACGTAGCGAAACCGAGAAGTACTGGATCTGTCCAATACCCAGGGCATTGATCCGTCTTCCCGGTCGAGCTTCTGCGTATCCTCCATCCCTGCGGGATCATCTGGCCATAAGGACCATCCCCCGCAATTCCAAGAGGACCAGAGAGAGATTCGGGACTGTCTAGGTGCGCGGCTGAGTTGGCTAAGCACTGAAAACAGTTGGGAACCCACACCGCATCGCGCCCACGGAAAAAGTTCCCCATCAGTTCCTCATCGCTTGAGGATCATCTGGAGTCGCTGCCATCACCCAGGACAGCGATTCAGGGAGCAGAATCCGTGGAGAAGTCGACAGACTGGGCAAAGTCAAGCTCGGTTTGTCAGCCAGCAGAAGAACCAGGAAGGAAGGCGCCCTTCACCAACCCAGCGTCACCCAGTGTACCCCGTGCCCAAGTGCCCCAGTACACCTGCGTCCAACCGGATCTGGATTCCACCATCTCCAGAGGACGCAGTATTGTGCTTTCTAGGTGTCTGACACGAGAGGCGGGCTGGGATTCCAGTTGGACGCCTAGCAGAATCGACGGGCGCCGCAGTGTTACATCGTCCCGGGAGAGCAAACCTCTCGCCGTTTTTCGTCCTGCCACCTGCCACAGCATCAGTAACGGTTCCAGCAGCTTCCCTGATCGAGATTGAGGCAATACCCAGCTTAAATCTATCGGGAAAGTCCGCGGATACCGTCGGGATCGAAGTGAAGAGAGCGGAGAACGAGCGGTTCGGTGTGCCAAATAGAGCAAACCTCTGCCCTTTTATTCCCCCGGCCCCAAGCAGGAAACCATTGGATCACCAAACCGACGGTACCACAAGCTTCCCCGTGATTTTCTGAGCAATACCCAGCTCGAAAATACGTGGAAAGTTCAGCGGACCGGAAGGACCAGCGAGGCGAAGAACGTGGCCATACAGCCAGTTACTGTCCAGAACGGGCAAATCGCTGCCCGTTTTTTTACCTGTGGAAGGAGATTGCAAGGAGAATCGGAGGTTACACGTCCCGAAAGAACGAACCTCTGCCGGATTTTCCAATTTCTTGGAGGAGAAACGGGAGAATTTGTCAAAAATCAGGGCAAATCTCTCGCCGATTTTTCCGTGTCAGTGACGTCACGAGAAGTTGCGGAAATTTTCGAGGAGCGTGCAGTGCGCAAAAGCTGCAAAACAGCACAACACCCCGTGCTGCCCCCTATACAGTCACTCGTACGGATTCCGCGGGAGTCACGCTTTGTTTTGCATGTCAGCGTCCATCGACACCGAAGATTCCGGCAGGCGTTGACTGCGTGACAGGGTTGCCTGCACGTTAATACGAGGTCAACGACCTACAGGTTGGTAAACGTAGCTAACGTCATCAATTGGGCTGCGCTGGTAAAACCACGTGACACTTTCGTAAATTTGCACACGGCATTTAAGCTGTAAAAAAGTGCTTATCTCGCTGTAAAAGCAGACGTTTTCAAATATTCAAAAGTTGCCGGAAGTAGGCATTTTATTTTCAATTTATTTTTGAAAATTTTCACGCTCTTTTTCGAGCCTGTTTTCGCTGTTATTTGCGAAAACGTATAGCAGCTCCGCGTACTTCCTTGTCGGTCGGTAATTCAAAAAGCCACCGCGGAAGAAGTTGCCTCATTCCCAGCGTTCCTGGTTCCTGTTTAAAGACCAAGAGAGCGTGGAGATGGAGTCCTGTAGAGGATTCCTTTACAAAATGTCGGCGATTCCCCCGATCAAGCTTGATTCGGTGGAGCGATACCTAGCGCCCATCGACCCAGTCTCCTCAACACCCCGGCGGGACGGGAAGGAGAAACCAGTCGACACAGCACAGGGAAACCCTTCTGGGGGTCCCACAGCTCAACCGATGCACCTTCACGGATCACACCAATCCCGATCTGGGATTTGGGTTGTGCATGGCCGGAACAGGACGCAGTCGGACTACACAACATCCCAGCAATCTGCTGAGAACCTGGAGAAGACCTCCAAGGTGGGACCCGCGTCTGACTCGAGCTTGCCCAACATCACGGGAAGTTCTGAGAGCACGCTGGGAAACACCAACCAGCCGGAAGCAACCATCATGGAAACTTCACGGACATCCCCATCGGAAGTGGACCACCCCTCGAGCATGCTGAATACCCCCAGTGGCTCGCGAGTGATGCGGTCACCACCAACAACACGTCCGAGACGGATAGGAGGATTCTCGTCCCTTGCTGAGGCTCAGGCATATTTCGCCGAGTCGCTGAAGGCAAGGACCGGGACCAACCAGCCAGAAACCCCAGCAGTACCGCATGAACGGGAGTCCCTAAACCCCGAGCGGATCCTGGAGACCACACCGCAGGTGACCGGGACGGCTAACATTAGGGCCTACCGGGAGCCTATACAGGTGTCGGCATCATTGGAGGACCTGGAAATCTCAGGACCAGTGTCCTCGGGAGGTGGAAGTCGTCGACTTGTGGCATTTCAAATGACCACACCTGCCCTGCGGGAAACCTCAAAGGAACCGACGTGTGGTGAGGTTCCCATACAGCCAGTGCTACCGGAAGTGGATACCCAGTTACGGGAAGTCACCAGGAAGCACACCGGAGGTTCGGAAGTGGCCTGTGCACCACTCTGCACACCCTTCGACACCCTACCGGAAGTGTACCGCCAGAACCAGGAGGCCTTTGGAATCAGGGCAGAGGACCTGCAAGTTGCTCTGAAGGAGGCACAGAGGTCGGCAGTTATTAGTGCAACACCCCGCACTCCTTACGACACTCTAACCGGAAGTGTACTACCTACGAGCCCCTACAGCAACTGTCTACCACCGGTACCTACCGAAGTAACCGGAAGTAGTGGATATGGTCCCAGCTACAGATTTGGCACAACAGGAACGTTTCTCACCAGCCCGACATTGCAGACACTGTCTACCGGAAGTGACCTGTTTGCACGGACATATGGAACCAGAGGCATGGTCAGAAAACCGGATGTGTGTGCCTACGTGATAACGGGCACTAACACACAACAGACAACAGGAAGTACTGCCTTCGCCCAGTCCACAACGAGACCGTCGGTAGTCACCGAATCTCATGGAGGTAATGCGGATACCACATCAACCCAGCCGAGTGAAGCACCTGCTCGTCAACACCCAGGCGAGACTGTAGTGCTACCACGAAGGGTACAGTCGACATCTGCGTTACTTGGGGACCGATCAATTACTCCGAAGGAAGGGGAGCGGTACGCAGAAGCATATCCAGCATTCCGCCACGAACCTCTGAGTTGTACAAGTACATGCTTCTCAAGGAACCGGCGACGGGAGAAGATTTCCTGGCCAAGTTACACACGTTGGCGTCCTACGAACCGTACAGCAGTCCAACCGAAAGTGGATCATCAGTGATGTTTAGCCCTATAGCACAGTATTTCCTAATGGTTGGTGAGTTAAACTACTGCTACGCAATACCCGCGTACGCAGTGGCCAACCTGGGAACTGTCCAGCAGGCTCCGGGAAGACCCCTGACGATACCACCACCGATACCACAGCCTATGTACGTACAGCCGTCGGCACCCACACAACAAGTGATGCAGCGTCCGATGCAGCCTGGGGCGCAGTATCAACCACAGCAGCAGGTTCCGGCACCAAACCAGGGACCTCGCATGACCATCAGCCAGGAGGAAAGGCAACGACGTCGTGCAGAGCGCCAATCAAAATGGTGCAACCTGTGCAAAATGCTCGGCCATATCGACCAGGATTGCTGGTACGCGAACCTCCCCAAGGAACAAAATCCACGTCAAATAGCCAGACAGGCTAGAAATGGAACACCGGGACAGAACCAGACTACGCAATACCCCGCGTATGTCCAAGCTCAATCGTCCCAGCCGACACAGCCGTACTCGCCGGGATATCAAAACCCGCGTAGTACTGGCAACCCAGGTCGAGGCCGTGGAGGTCCAGGCCGTGGAGGTCCAGGCCGTGGAGGTCCACGCCGTGGAGGTCCAGGCCGTGGAGGTCCACGCCGTGGAGGTCCACGCCGTGGAGGTCCACGCCGTGGAGGTCCACGCCGTGGAGGTCCACGC
>JAQGAU010000373.1:0-29711 GCA_034698045.1 Paramacrobiotus richtersi
CATTACCTTACGTGGAACTTACGTTGGCTTACGTGGATCTTACGTGATCTTACGCTGTAAGCACATTACTCCACACTTGTTTTACATCACCTTACGTGTAGCTTACGTTGGCTTACGTTCATCGTACGTGGTCATACGTTAAAGAGCATTACTGCAAACTGACCTTACATTACCTTACGTGGAACTTACGTTGGCTTACGTGGATCTTACGTGATCTTACGCTGTAAGCACATTACTCCACACTGACTTTGCGTCACGTTACGCGGAACTTACGTTAATTTACGTGGAGCTTACGCTGTCTTACGTGGTAATTACATTACTTTATACTGTCAGTGCCTGACTGTAGACTAGCTTACGCGGGACTTACAGTGACTTACGCGGTTCTTACGCAGTCATGGATCTCTAACGTTGCACAGAAAACACACCGCAATTTTTTCTCCAACAAACCGTGCCATATGTGGTTCCTCAGGCGTGTGCTTGCCATTCTTCCACTGCTGAAGATAATACAGCGGTCTCCAGTGGCTATCAGAGGACCAGGTATTTCGGAATGCAAGTAACTCGGTGCCGGAAACGTTTAAATCTTGATCTACAACATGCCTCCAACGATCGGACAGTTTTGGTAAAAACGTACGATCTTCGGCGTACATAACCGTAGAATAAGGGTTCTCGGTGGCCCTGCGTAAACAATAACATCCAACTTCCCTTACCGGGCCGTATGGTTCGCTGTAGGGATAATAGTTGTTGCGAGGAACTGAACAGGACCACTGGATTGTCATTCTTCAGCAAAACAGAAAAAGGACGACACAATATTGTAAAAAGCTTCTGTGTAGAAACTGGTTTGGTCAGAAAGACAGCCGAAACAGATTAATAGTAACTGTATACTAACACGTGCATAATCTGCGCTACCTGCCTGAAGCTTTTGTGAATATTGATCAGACTGCCGAATTATAGTTTTGGCCGACATGGGCACATCCTTTGCTGACGCCGCCAGCTTTGCGCAAAACACGTAATAGGCACGAGCGCTTGAGAACAGGAATGCGATGCACTGTCAGTACTTTTTCTCATCGAGACGTGCAATAAACACGATACTTACAATGGATCTTTTGTAATGGATTGTTTTATGTAGATGTTAGTAAGGCATCTGGATGAACCGTTAAACTAACAGGTAGCGGGATGTACGTGCCAACTATCTATAGTTTGTTGGCATCCATAACTTCGTCTTTCCAGATGTGTACTTATTCCGTACTAGGTGCACTACGCCCGAAATCGCAAACTTCAGAACAAAGAGCTCAGATTCTCTGCAAAGTCTTAGAAGAACTGCAGGGCGTCAGTGCAAGCTGGTCTCAGGTCTCTGAATCATCCAGTCTAGTAACATTAATAGGTAACCCGCGCCGGAAACACCGGATCGGGATTGATATAACTGGTTAGCAAAAATATCGTCTCCGCTGTCCACAAAACAAGAAGGAATTTGCTTGCTACCTGTATGGACCAGGCGTTGTTGCGTCTGCGCCGTTTGTCTGTTCTTGGGTGTAGAACAGGAACATCTGACTAGCTCGAGATGATACATACATAACAAAATGCAATCATCCTGATCAGAACAGAGAGTTTGTGGGAGTGAGGACGTGTGCGGTGCAGAGGAATAAAATGTTTTCTACCGGCATATGAAGGAAGAGAAAACAGTGGAATTACCGATCTGACGATTTTAAAAGACGAGCGATACAAGCGTCGCGTTTTCTCCAGCAACTCGTATTAATAAACATAATATTATCTGGGTAAAAGTAAAGTCGGGGCAATCGATAATCTGACTTTAACCACCGGACATGCAGTTTCGGTAAAACGTATAACTGCAGGGTAAATAACCGTAAAACGCAAGATTATGGTGGCCCGTGTCGAATGTCGATTCTTGTAATGTGCTGTTCTGTGGTTTTCATTTGCTGGTATTGCCCGTGAGTGCCCTTTGATAACTTGGCTACTGATGAATAAATCAAATCAATACACTATCGTGGCCGCCCCGTCGGGGCGATCCGGCCAGGTCGCCCCGAGGGGGCTAAACCATGAGATAAGAGCAGGGATAGCAGGAGAAAAGCTTAACTGAGTAACTTTTATGCAGTGTTATGTTTATGCTTATATTAACCAGTCTTACACTCTTAGATAAATCACACTCACCGGATAATAATGCATATATTATTCAGATCCAAGATGCAAATCACATGTTGTAACCAAGAAACTGGAGAAAGGCAGAAAGAAATTCCCTATCTCCTGAACAAATTTAGAAAATCTGAACCGCACCGTTCTGTTGCAGCTTCTGAACAGCCTTAAATCGATGGACTGAAAATATTATCAACAAAAAAATTTCTAACCATTTCAAATTTGCTCCTTCCAATAGTCACGCTACACCAATATTATCAAGCAAAATGCATGACTAACTACCACAACATCCTTCTTCTACAGTTTAAAAGACGGTATAAATTCTCATCCAGCACGTACTGATTTTTTTCCATTAAATTATTGGTCATCGTCGTGCTAGTTAGTATAGCTACACCACAGCACAGCCTAATTATATAACACAGTTCATCACGTCCTGTTAATGCAATTATTATCTCCAGTTTAATCGACCGTATAAGTTCTCCTTATGCACGTACTAATTTTTTTTTGTACACTATTGGTCATCACTTTCCTCCAGTTTAATCGACCGCATACATTTTTCTTCAAGCCCGTACTGATTGATCATCGGTGTGATATTACAATAACTACAAACCTGAACCGTCTAGTCATATAGCAGGATCCTACCACAGTAGTGCATGCAGTGACCTTTTTATTACATATTCTGTATTCTAGGATTCGTACCGTAAGTCTTTAGTATACTAAATAGGGAGCTAAAGCACCAGTTAGTCATACTGACGACCTGCCGGAAAACCGGAATGCAGTGTATTGTCAGTAACACTTGACACGTAACGTAGCACAGTAACACCACGGTCTTAAATCTTTTCTGGTAGACAGCTAGAGAGGTAGGCGCAGAACCCGAACTTCTAAAACAAGGAAAACCGCTTTTACAGAAAGCCACGCATGGATCGAATCAAGCCATTCGAGGCTGAGCGCAGGTCCTTCAGCCCGACAATGAAAAGAACGGGATCCAGACTAGCTTGTACCAGTTTTAGGAGGGTACCAAGGGGAAACATTAGGCTGGGATTCACACTGCTTACGAACAAGTAGAGCATGTTGTTTGGCGTCCACAAAAGAAACACACTTGTTGTTAACATTGTGAGAACCAGAAACGAATGCGAAGCATTCTTCGCTCTTGACAGTTTCACATGCGGCGCACTATTCGAATGACCTGCCGTTGGTGTCTCTCTTCTGTGAGTTCTATTTATATAGTTCTGCTGGCTGATCCGGACCTTCCGTCGATAGCTCGTATAGCGGAAAAGGAAAAATGGATAGGATAAAAGGATAAGGAACTCCGGCAGAATAAAAAACGATACGGAAAGAGCGTTGGCACAGGCCTGTACAGACAGAGCATTGCTCAGGCTGCATCGCTTGTTGTCGCTTTCCGTGCGAAAATACAAACCATCCACCGCAAGTTCGGGAACTACAATGCTGTTGATGGTGCATATTGCCAGTACACAGACCAACGTAGCAAGTGTGTGGGAATGATGACGCTTGTAATGAAGAGGAAACGTAATTGCCCAGCACCGGTTTAAGCTGATGATCAGGTGGGTCACCGGTAATCCCGATCCCAGAGTTAACCGCAAGTAATTATAAATTAAACAAAATACGGATTCATACTGAATTGGGATTGCATCTTTTACCATGAGAAATAGAGGGCTAGTACATATGCAGAAGCTAGTGTTGGAGACAGCGATTACACAGATGTATATCCCGAACGGGGTCCGTAGTGCTGGTGTAATTCGGTAAAGGTTGAGCAGAAAGGTGTTTGTTGTACAAACCAGAAATCCCATCACGCAAGATAACGTCATAGAGTAAGTCCAGTTTTCGTATAATCGAAATCGTCCTATCAATTCAGTGTTGTTGAGAGATGAAGCATTAATGACTATTACAGACATTTTGGAAATAAGCAGCGATATAAACGTCATCTGGCTGAAATAATGGAAAGTAGCTCTCCACCGTATTTCGGACATTTTAAGAGACGTAATTACATTAAGAACATTAAGGGAGCCACGGGGCGACAAAGACCTTGGATATGCGATATCCCACGAATGACGCATCAGAATAAAGGCCACTTCAGCTGAGACTTGCTTGCATATCATTGTGAATACATCGTGTTGTGCGGTTACAGACACGTTGTGTAATAAGTAACTGCATAAGCACAACGCAAAAGGGTAACCTTTCGTAACCTTGTTCTTGTTATTGTTCTGGACACTGAAGACTAAAACCGTGTTGGTAACACAACAATTTGAGATAAATAAGATGATCTGTATGAACCATGTATTTCGACCTAAATTCTCCAAGCTTCTTGGGAATAGATCTGCCCACGGTTACATAACATGTTAGCGCGCGCCATATATTATTCATTGCAACTTGGGATGTTTCCTGTGCCTTCTCATCATCCGAACCATGGTAAACATTGGCCCCGGGCTGCTGATGCGATCATCACTTCAATCACGTGACTGTGGGCGCTGTTTCAGCGCAGCGTATAAGTGTACGCTGTAGGTTACAGAATGGTGTTATGCTGAGATTTATGCATGTTTTTTTTCGAATGGGATAATGTTTTGCTGTCTGCAGTTTCTACAGGTGCGCTGCTACGGCTGCCGTGTAGAACAACCGTCAAAAAATCACATTTAGAATATTAATAACGGTGCATCGTCTTTTCGCCCCGAGACGATGGTCCCCACTCGGCATCGAACAAACCTTATTTGATAGAAAACAAGCGGATGCATTGGTTCGAAGGGTTTTCATTGGAATAACTGATAAGAAAATGCAAAATAAAAAAGTTACAAAACAGCAGGAATATAGATAAGATCGTGGAGGAGCGGTGAAGGGTGTGAACGTCACTGCAACGTATGTGCGTCCACGGAGGTTAAAATTGTCAGCACAGGAACAAACCACAGTAGTCATGCTGAACCACACAGCATTGGCACATCCGCGCCGCATGCCCGCACCCATGGATGTGGGAAAACATGCATTAGAACAGCCTCGCGCTCCATTACATAGCATTGCTTCCTGGGCACGCTCAACCGAGCACCTCTTTACGGATCCGGAGTTTTCCATCATCGGCATACTCAGGCACATCGATAAGGGCAGAAATACTGACACACACCCAATATTTACAAGAACAATTTATTCCCCTGGCACAATTTGTCCAGCAGGTCGATATGACCATTAAAATGGATTTAGCAGACTGACATGGAAATAAAACAACAATGGTAGGGGCATACAAAGCAAGAGGACAAACAGACTTGCGTTAAAGACGTCCGCATACAGCCCGATGTAAACTGGCACGCATAATTCAGTTGTACCTTAAATGAATGCAATAAAAGAGCATAAACACGGAGGAGGATTAGGATAGTTATTATTCCAGCCATCATATGTTTTCACACTTGGAGTACCCATCTGAGGAGCAACAGAGCATGTTATAATGTTCAAATTTAAATATTAACATTAAAAAACATGTTTAAGCGCATCATGCACACCGAAAGTCCTGCCAAGCGCTTAATAACAAACGTTAACAAACAGTAGTATTTTGAAAAAAAATATTTTACCGCACTGAGTAATTTGAAATTATGTTGCAGCCAAGCTATATGTATCATATAGCTATGCGTGCAAGCTAATTTATTAACATTATTAACATTAACATTAGTGTATTTCAAGCAGTTTACTTAGCGGACGCTTAATGTGCCTTGCCCTCTACAATTTCTAGAATTTTCTTGGAGAAAATACCGAAATTTATAGCAATTGCACGTGTATCATGTGACACAACAAACAATTAATCATCCTCATTAAAAGTACCACGCACACAAAATGCAAAGTTGTCTTGGTTCGATTAGTTAACAGAAATATTAATTATCGGTTAAAAATCAGATCAGCCATTGGGGGTGCACGTCGCTTGCCGGTTCATCAACTTTTATCAAAGCAAAAGTTAAGTTTACCCAATCACAGTGTGCATGCTTGGGGAGTAACAAACCCAGACGAAACACTCGTCGCAGGTACTCCAGTCAAACAACAGTCTCGGCACTAGAGCGCACAGACAATAATCGTTTAACAACAAAGCACATCTTTTCGTCGATCAACGCTTCATGTTCTGCAACAGTCAAATTATGGCACGGTCCGGAGGATTTGCCGTTGTGACCGCAAAGATATAGGGGTTGGTAATAACAACAGTGATTACGGCCAACGCCGCGTAGCTGACAGATCAGAACGTATATCAGGAACAAAAAACATATAAAACGTTCGACTTTACAATATAAAAAAGCCGTGCTATCATCCACGACCAGTCCCAGCACCAGGGTGCACGGTAGTAATGCTCAAGATCCGGTCTGTTCCAGGCGCTCCGTGGCTATCAACAGATATCATCCTGCTTACGATTGGTTTCGTGTCTCTCTCCAACAGATTCTCCCGTAGGGTTTTGTGGAGTAAAGGTGTTTTCAAGTTTCTTTGGCGGTTCAACGGTGTGAATTACCGTCAGCGGAATATCGTTGCCATTCATCTCTGACGACATCACCGTATTCGCACTCCCTGATCGCTGCGATTTACTGGATAGGACAGTTACTGCCGCTTTACGAGATACGCTCGTCGGTTCTGGACACGTCACTTTCTCGCGGCCCGTCAAAGCGACGACCGACTCAGCAATCATTCTCCAGTGTTTCTTGGCCCAGTTAGGACAGAAAACTGGGGCGTAGACCCGGGTAAACTCGGTTCTGTACTTCTTGCTGACGACCAGGTATAGGAAAAAATTGACGGAGTAGTTGATATACAAAATGGTATCACAGATAGGCCCCGCGACTGCTCTAGCAGTCAGTTCGAAGTTGTAGGTGTGCAGTTTATCCGCCAGCAGTAAACAATGGTAAACTACTGTCGGAAACCAGCAGATTAAATAAAGCGCTCCACTTGAAACGAGTATGATATTACTGTTGCGGTATTTGCGGTCTGAGTTGGACAACTGAGCTGATCGTTGTTTTCCAATGGCCGATCTTTGCTGTCGCTTAATGAGGACAATTATCCAGACATTCATCAGGAGTAAGCTGAAGAATTTGAACAGGATCATCGATAGCTAATAAAATAATCTGATTTAGTCGCTAATCACACTAGTAAAGGTTCACAAACTGTGACAAACATCAATAACAGTGACTACCTCGGCAGGAAGCTGTACACGCTGCCATTGTAAAATCCAGCGCGGCATATTGTCATCGCTCTTGTAACCGTTTTTGACAATGTTTCTAAAGTAGGGTTCCACAAAGTTATACACAGTGAATGCGCCAGCCAGGGGAACCAATGTCATAATGAAAATACGCGCTGTACGCCCTTCGTGGAGCCACTTGACACCAAACGGTCTGATCACAGCAATCAAGCGTTCAACGGAAAATACAAGCAACACCCTGGAAACAATAAACAAATAAGAAATCGGTAAAGAAATATGCTAAATTCAATAACAACTCTTGAACTACATCGGTGTATCAACAACTCTTGAAACCACCTCACGCTTCTTACCAATCGCAGAACTGCGCACTCCACTCCCGCCCCCAGCCTTGATAAGGCATCACGGCATAGGTCGCGTTCTTATTGTAGGCGCTTTTGTAAGGGAGTTGTAAAGATACACTAGTGTTCCAGGCGAAGAGCGGGACCGCGATCCAGCTATAGAAAATTCATGAATTTCATCATCGATGTAACAATAAGTTCGCGTGGTAGACAAAAACTATGGCGATGGTCCATAACAAGCGAGAGTGTACATAGTTACTGTACGGTGAGTGTGCGTAGTTGCTGCATGAAATACACAGAGACTCACTTACAGTAATACGATATCTGCAGTAGCCATAGCCAGCATATAATAGGTTGTAGTTGTCTTTCTCTTAGCCGATCCCAGCACCACAAGATTCAAGCCATTCCCAATGGTACACAGTGCTAGTAATATGGGATATAAAATGATTGTGAACCAATATGCTGGCATAATTTGTTTTGGGGCCCAGACGCCCGACCCGGGAACATCTTTCCGCCATGCTTCAGAAGGATCAACAGTTGTTAATTTGACTGATTTGTGGGCTGCTGTAACTACCGATGCCAGTGTGGTATTAAGCCATATCGCTGTGCCAGAAGCGGCCGTATGAAGGATCGTGATGTTCATCGTTAGATGGCTGTCAGTTTGCGGGAGATTGCCTTGTGGAATGGGGAACTGAATTTCGGTGTTTCCGGATCTCTGTACCTCGGATTATCTTGATGGCTACCTTTCATCCGTTATTTTCGGGTGGAATTCACTGGAAACAACAAAGTATTGTCGTGGCACCTTCCAGCGAATAGTTTCCAGTTTAATTCCCAAACAGGACCACTTTTGATGCAGTATTCCATCAATTATTATCGTATATTCCTTACAGGAAAAGAGCATGCACATGGAGTACGTGACTTTGATGTGCAGATAACACAGAATATTCATAGAGCACAGCGCACTGTCGCACTCATTTGTAGTAAGTACAATATAGGACATAAATGGCATGTGATTTTGTAAAAACAGTCTACAACCAGCTGCTAAAGCTGAACAATGCCTGAAGACACAAAACGGAAATTACGAAGATTGCAGCTTTTCCGCATGGCATTTTCTTTCGGTTGTTTCTCAACGTACAATACTAATGCGTTCTCGTGATTAGCTGCCCCGCCTACCCCCATACCGTATTGTACATCCGCCATAACATCCTCGCGTTATGATTACAATTCTCACGTATAATTAATATCTGTCGGTTATAAGAGCCTACGAGGTGTATCAGTTCGACTTCATACATTTTACAGCAACAACATTTCACAAATTTAATCGTGTACCGTATGCAGCGAAGTGCACGCATGTGGTTATAATTGTTAAGATGCCAAAAGCATAAAATTGTAGATTGTGTATTTATGCTAATGCATTTACCTACAAAAGCGTTTTGTTAGATTTTAAAGTTCCCAGGAACAGGAAATGGGACACTGCCGTGTCCATGCAACAGCTCCAGTTTCGTGGGGGAATATTGCCCGACTGTGACGGAGAAAATCTGCAAAATCTGGAGAAAACGATGAAGAAACGGCAATGGCAACAGCGGGAGTAATTAGTCCACTGATCTGCATTGAAACTGCTACAGTTACGACATAATAATCTGTATAATAACTTTAGTAATTGTCACTTCACTATTTGCTAGCACAAGAACAGCGACTACAAGAAAAAGCACCGCATTCTGAGTGAGTCGCGCATATTCTGCAGCACATGGACGCAGACTACGCGCAGATCATGTAAAGCAATAATGAACAAAAGTGGATCAAGAACGGCCTGTACTAGTTTGAGACTATTACCAATCGGAAACACTACTCCTGGATTGACGTACTTAATCAACAAAAAGAACAGATTGTTCGGCGTCCATAGCAGAAACACACTGGCTGTCAGCATAGTGAGAATCAGGAAAGAATGCGAAGCACTCTTTCTGGACGCTGGTGGTTGCATGCTTCCCGTCCGCGTATGTGTCTTTGTTTCTTTTCCGCCGACTTCAATATGCCCACCATCTCGGATCTTCCTACGATAACTTATTCGGTGGTAGAGGAAGAAGGGATACGCCAGGAGAATGAGACATTCGGGTGTGATGAAAAACAACCCGGAAATAACCTTCATCCAAACGCTGATGAACTGGGTGTTGCTGAGGCTGCAGTGTCTGTTTTCCATTTCTGTTCGGTCAAATAAGCTTTCCGCTACTATTTCCGGAAGGGCGAAGATATTGATGATCGAAAAAGCTGTGACACATACCAACGTAGCGACTTTGTAGGAATGCCGGCGTGTATAATGGACAGGAAACGCAATCGCCCAGCCCCGGTTGAAACTGATGAGCATGTGGGTCACCGGTAATGCTGCTCCGAGAACTAATCCAAAGTAGTTCAGAGTTATGCAAAATACGGAGTCATAGCGAACTGAAATTATATCTTTCAGCATGAGAAGCAGAGGGCTGGTGCATATGCAGAAGCTGATGTTGGAAAAGGCTATGACACTGATGTATATTCCGAAGGGTGTCCGTAGTGCTGGCTTAATCCGGTACAGGTTGAGGATAAACGCGTTTGTCAGACAAACAAGAAGGCCCATGGCACAAGTTAGCGTCATAGTCGGTGTCCAGTTTTCATGGACGTGAAATCGTGCAGTGTTATTGGGAACTGTTAGATTCCCCGTCATTAATTCAGCCATTTCAAGTGAGAGAGATTCGGTTTAAGGATCTGGCAACAAAATTTTCTGCCGTACTGCACCGTAAAATATTAGTCAGCAGAATGAAAATTCCGGATGCAGGTGAAGAACTGTTTCTATTAGCACGTTATAACCTGCTACCTAAAGGTATTACCGGCCTTATTTGCGTACTGCATTACAACATAAATTTGTTAATTGTGAGGAAAACTATCAGATTAGCGGCGAGGTTTAGGGCTTTATGTTCGTTTATGAAAAATAGAAACGATCCCATGGGGGCATGCTTGACGCACTGGAACTGCAGTCACGTTCAATCCATAGGAAACATCATTGTAGAACATAAACTTCTACGTACAGGAGATAACAATTCCTATCGGGATTACTCGAGCCGTTGATATTCCCTGCTGCGTTTGTCATACGGACTGAACCAAGGCGAAAAACGCAGCTCACTTATAAGAAACGTCCATGAAACAGCCGTATGTAAAGACATATCCATTCATAAATTATATTCGGGTTGCACAATAAATATAGCTCGGCAATGCAATTCAGAACAGCGTCTAGAGATGATGAGTCCCGGAGATCACCGCGATGTAGCAAGCAAGAATTTGTTGTCTTTTTAACCGCGGTATCTTTATATGTGGCTGTGCTGTACCGCTTCGTCGACTGTTTATTTGTGTGCAATACGGTATAGTAGTAGGCGTGACTTCCGCAAGGTAAAAATATATCAAACGTTGTGGAACGTGGATGGCCAACTGAAACGAAGCAGGCGGTTTTTCATGCGTTCTAATTAAGCACCGAGGACAGGACGACCCTAAAGGTACACTATTTTACTACAACGCTCAATGATGCGGCAAGTAGAAGGAAAGGGTCACGTTGGCTAAGGATAATAATAAAGTCAACATTCACTATTAGACCGCCACTTTGTAGTTACCACTGCAGCATTCCCCATCGTCCGTTAGCGACGGGGTAAACGGGTTTATCAGAAGCCGCTCAGGCGGAGTAGTACGGTGACTAATGTGCAGAGCCACAAATCTTTAAAATCTATATCAGCACAGTTCCAAATTTTAAAGGGACGACCATTTTTTTTGCTTTTGTATGTGGTGTAAACACTGGCGTTTATGCGCTTACGAAACTAAGAAAACGTAACCTTTCGCGCGCAGCGCGAAGCCAACGAACGATTTCCATGTAAAGCTACGGAATACAGGCAAAACTGAGTGTTTTTGTCGTTTCTGGACAACGAAATTTAACGATTTTCTGCACAAAATATTACTTAAAACTCGGTTTTAGTTGAAGTAAAGGGGGGAGTATTGGTAACCTTTGAGCACATCTTGCAATCTATACGAGCACAAGTCCTTTAATACCAGCACATTTTGTGCTTTATCAGCACATGTTTTGTGGCCCTGCTAATGTGATGCAGAGAACGAACCGATAAAACTTAACTACTGAATATGAATTTTTCACGTATGCTAAAGAGAAAATCAATATAATCGTAGTGAATCGAGAGAAATTGTGGCGATCTGTCTGTACTGGTGTGCAGAGATATTTTGTCCGTCCCGTCGGTCACGGTCACGGTACCGGAAGCTTCACGCAGAAACGCAGTAATAAAGTGCGTGTCCTCTGTACTGAACAAAAATGGGTTTGCGTCCGTTCCGTTGGTCACAGTACACGTACTGTGCAACAGTGCAACAGTAAAATTCACGCTTTTTTAAAATTCACGTCTTTTATACTGAGCAAAACGAGTTCTTTGTCCGTCCCGTCGGTGACGGTACCAGAAGTATTGCGTAAGATTTAACCGATCCCCCTGCTCGCTGCGGTCTACCTGTGCCGCATGACTCTACAATTCTTAAAGCTCTCGGCCATATTCTCCGACTGCAAACACCATCCATGGCGCATGCTTTACATAATTTCTCGCCACGGAACGGGAAAAACGTATTATTACGATGTACAGAATGTGCCATAATCCGGTATGGGTGTCGTACTCCGTTCCACTTGGTGTCCGGGTGACCGGAAGTCATTGTCAAACAACACACCACTTGATGTCCAAGCAAAGCACGCTAAGACGAGATTGCATCTGAAGTTATATGCCACAGCATCTTGTAGCAAATGTATGGCATACAATGGCTAGTATAGAGCTGCCAGAACTTCTGGTATAAACACAATCCAGTAACCTTGCATGTTGAAGACTTCTGAATAAACGTGGATATTTGCACAACGTAGAACTTGCGCTATCGTACACCGGAGCATCTGACGTTATATTAGGCCGTCAATCAAGTCTGGTTTTCCTGCATATTGTAGAACTTAGGCACCATTTTATATGCGCATAAATTTGGCGTTTTGAATATATATGCAGCATAAACATTTACTCAGTTGAAACTCTTCTTTTTGCTTGGAGCGTTATTTCACGCGCACTGGCAAGCCGTGCGCGTGGTCTCCGCAGATTATTTTCATAAATGTAATTACCGACGTACAGCAAAATGCTGCTTAAAGATCACACTGCTGTAATCAATATTACACCACGCGTTGCCCGTGATGTCTGCCTATGTTTCCAGAAATCTAGCGCACAGAAACGTACAATGCGAATAAATAATGCCGAATTCCCAGTACAAAAAATCCCGACTTCACATTGCTCTCTCATTCAGTATTCAGTCCGCGCAGTGGAAATAATATTCCCGGTATCATCGCGGTATGTGACGGATAGTGCAAGAAGCTAAGCGACCCAGAAACGTTCCTCATCTGGGTCGGGCGTTGTTGTGGCTCTTGGAAGGAAAACCGGAAACGTAAAGTCCGGCACGTCGAGGTATGACGAGCTCCAGCCAATAGCACGCTCGACACGTCGGAAGGATCTGTCCGATTGGATGTTGTGAAGCCCCGAGATCTTCAGATCAACAGGTATCGAAGATGACGGCTGATACATGATAATCAACAAGACCAAAAATCCGAAGAAATAATGCTGCATTTTGCCAGCAGATTCAGCTGATTATCGGGGGTGGCGAAACACGTGCTGCTAAATACACATACCCAGACGGAAACAGAAGGCAGACTAACGCCGGTGAACGCTTACATAATTTCGCATGCAGGCTAGGCTGTATTTATAGCTCCTTACTACAGAGACCGGTTTCCAACCGATCGCGAGACTGATTTGTGTCGCACGCGAATGTCCTCAGCCATCCAATCAAAACACAGCGCATGATCATTTGTCGCAGTGATTATGATTTACCGTAGTGTAAATGGTAAAAGCCCGCAGCAGTAATCGACCGGAGCAGAAATTCTCCATGTTCAAGATCGAGTAAAGCAAACAGCAGTCTGGAGAACCAGTTTGGCGTGCCGCGATAGCGCCCTTAGTTTTCATCCAATTTTGGTCAAATTTGGCAAAACCTGCACTGATTGTGAGACCTGTAGTAGAGCTGCTTACATTTTGATATGTACACCTCGAAAAATGAGCGAGATAAGCAAAAAACGCATATCTTTAAGGACAAAGATTGCGTTGTCTGCTGAATCGTAACAATACAGCCTGCGCAATGAAAAATCGCTAAATACGAAGATTACCTACCATATCGAGAATAGTGCGCACATGGCTGGCTGTGACCAGTTTATGCCGGTAATGGTCAACGACAAAGATTATTTCTTATTGTCCAAAAACCGGATGAATGTCATTTAATTTCAGATTCAAGATGGGTTAGTGTACAGTAGGCCGTAAGCACCAGACGAAACCCTTAAGCGCGAGATGGCGCCATAAACAGGTGGCTTTGTATTCTTCCCCGATACCAACCACTGGTCACTGAACTTCGAGACGTTGCAGATTTTCCGTGCAGGTGGGCCGTTTTGTTACGTCGCGCTACATGCATCAACCAAGGCAGCGATGATGCACCGTTCAACGATGGCCATGCGAAAAGAAATGGGCCAATCATCCTCACTGTCATCTGGCCCGGCGATGAAATCATCGCCACTGTGGATAACAAACCACAATATTTGCTCGTGTCATGTACGAACTGATAAAACTGAGTCAGAATGATTTAAGTTATCTACCATGGGTACAAGAAGCTATTCTTTCCATAAAGATTGTGGTTAGCTTATCGAACGGGTGATAACTGCCAGCAGTCCCATTTAAAGACCTACCAAGGAAGGTGTAGACCATAGTTCACTAACTGCGGCACTGCACATAGTTTTGATACTAATACAGATCTGCATCGACTAATTACGTTATCTTCTGTTATAACCTGTCCTCGCACAATATGGCACGTGTTGACGTATTACGTGTCGACCGGTTCCCCCGAGTTCCTACACCATCCCAGTACACTCCTGTTGAAGAACTGGGATGGTTTGCGCTGGTCAACGAACTGGAAGATCCGGAGTTGAAGGAATATGTCGCCGACAACCATCGCCGGACGCTGCGAAAATTATCTGATCACTGGAGCGAGTTACGCGACTTTGATTTGGATGACTGTTGGCCATTTTTTACACAATATGCACAGGCGTTTCCTACGGGAGATTGGAACCCACTTTTTAACATGCGATCATGGATTCATGACAACATGCAAGCGTTCAACGAATTCCGGCAAGTATAATATCGAAACTTACAAAATTACTGTTGTTATGTCTAAATAACAGCGCGAACTCGTCATTGCAGTCCGGACATTGTTTGCTCCGGCGGACACTTGAAATACATAATGGAGATGCCAAACACGGTTATACCTAACAGCCCAGAACATGCACAAAGTGAACGATTTAATTACGTGGCGTGCAAGCGTGGTGGTGTCATTTACCTGGCGCGCACGAAATTTGGGGATTCCGCGTCTGCTTCTAAAAAGATGTACCGGTAAATGCAGTCTATGCACAACACAGTCTGCGTTGGAGTTTCCTGAATATTCACAGTTTTCCATATTTGCAGAATGCACAGATTTGAGCAACTGGTCACCCGCACTTCAGATGGCACAAAAGAGAACCCTGCGCTCGGAATGAATATATTTGAATATTCGTATTCTGTTTTCGGTCGATCAATTGGACGCACACGGGTACTGTATGCCCAAAAGACTGACTGTATTGATCCACAGACCGGCCGTTATGTGAATCTGAACATCGTGGACATGATTCAACCTGCCAGTTCACCATTCTGTCCATGGTAAAAACTGCCGTTGCGACTTTTTCAGTAACACGAAAGGATTTTTTTTTGCACTGTAGGAAAGAACAAAATCAAAACCGGTCCTCATGGACACGGTGCTTTCTTGGCGGCTCAGCAGGGACACTTCGTGGCGTACAAAGTGACGACAAACTGAAGCAATGCGAATGGATTAGAACTGAAGATATCCCTGATAAATCAACGGTGGGTAGCCTTTTCTCACCGCAGCAGTGAATTTGAATCTGTACAAACGTTGGCGCTTGCAGTGCCTCAAACAGCCGCGTTGCTGCTATCACTGGAGCAAAGAAAACAACATCAGCTTTCTGAACGACTTTTTGGAGTTTGTGCAAGCAGCAGTGGCAAAAGATTACGAAAGGTATGGATCGCTGCAGAACTTGTGTTCAGTGAATGAATGGGGAAAGTTAATGACCTTTTACCAGGCACAGATTTCATTCTGTGTATTTCAGTTCGGTTTATGGTTTCCTGGTGGACTATAGCGACCTTAACCGACTAAGCATCGAGGCCGTTGAATGGACAGCGGGATCCGCAGAATTCGCGGATAACAACATACTCCGCAAGTGGGGAGGTGAAGAGGCGTGGAACAACGCTTGACGGCCGGGTTTTAACGAAGCCCGACAGTGAACTAACGTGTTATGATAACAGCTCGGAGAGTCGGACACTTTTGCGCATTATGTGTTGTTTGTTTGATTTTAATAATTTGTGATTTCTAGTAACTCTGGTTCATTTAGAAGTAACTTAAACGCGATACGCTGTGATTCTGTTAGAAAGTCGAAGAGATATGGAAACAGGTTGTGCGAACCGATACTGATCGATTTTACAATAAAAAAAGATCGGATGAACGATCACATTCTGCGCTATGAAAGTACCGAAAAAATGGAAATGGAGGCTGAATATTGAAACTGTAGAACATGTATGTCGCATCAGTGGCAAAACTGGTGTTGTTTACGCTTCTGCATATGGAAACCGACGCTAGCGCTGTAACGCTGGCATCACAGTCCTTTGTTTATGGAAATGCATTCTATGATTTCTATCAAAGGAAATAACCTGTTCTAGTAGACTTTAATTATAACCGTCAGTGTGCCGGTGACTGAGACAGAATTCACTGAAACATTTTCTAACCTAAGGCAAGGTAAATGAGCAAGCAGTGTGCGTGTTTGGCAAACAAGCACGAGTACAGCATGCCGTGTAACATTCGGTTCAAGCAGCATACCGCAAAGAAAAGTGGCAATGTTATCATCAATCAGCGAATTCGTACACTTAACACACCAGACGTATGAGCTCATAAAGTAACGCGGTTAACACAACTGCGAGAGGCGGCACTCAAATACACACCGTTTATAGCTACTGGAGTTCAAGGTCGCCGTTATGTTGAGATTTCTGAGGCAGATCCACACACAAACGGTCGAAAGTCACACTTTTGAAGAGAACCATGGAGAGTTTGAAACTGTAAACGATACTCTGCTCTGGATGCGGCGTTGCACATTGTTTGATTTCTGCTACAAAATATCATCGGCTTACTGCGATAATTCTCATATACTGACAGTATGTCACATGTTGGCATGTTACGTGTCGAGCGGTTTCCTCAGGTTACAACGCCGTGCCAGTACACTGATGTCGAGGAGCTGGGATGGTTTGCTCTGACCAATCAGTACGAAGATCCGGATTCAAAGGAATACATTGCAGATAAAGACCGCCTTACGTTGCGACAATTATCCGAACAGTGGCACGCGCTATGCGATTTTGATTTAGACGACCGTTGGCCATTTTTCGAGCGCTATGCACAAGCGTTTCCGATGGGTGACTCGAAGCCTCTTTTCCCCATGCGATCCTGGGTACAAGAGAATATGAAAACGTTCAACGATTTCAGGTAAAACTGCCAAGCTGATTGTTAAAAACTTTTACAGTTACATGCTCGCCATTACAGCCCAAACATTGTTTCCTCTGGCGGACACTTAAAACATGTAATGGAGATACCGAACACTGTTTTACGGGACACCGCTAAAAATCCCGAGACTGAACGGCTGAATTATGTAGCCTGCAAGCGTAATGGGATCATATACCTGGCGCGCAAACAATTTGGCGATTCTGTGTCAGCTAGCAAAAAGATGTACCGGTAAGGGAGTCCTAAAACTTCGCATTCTGAACTAGCTACATTGTATACCACTATCGTAGGTGTATCAAAATGGTTACAATTACTCGTATAAATTATCAGTTTAGCATGTAGTTCACTGGAAAGTACAGTATCTACCGTTACAGTAGCGGTGTCGGTTGTAAAACTGCCGTGTTTTGTAAAGCATGGATTAGCTTCTTGAAACTATCATGCCTTCATTATGTACGCAGGATGCACAGATTTGAGGAGCTGGTAACCCAGACTTTAGATGCTACAAAAGATAACCCGGCGCTTGGAATGACTAGCTTCGAATATCCATATTCGGTTTTCGGCAGAACCATTGGCCGAACACGACTTTTGTATACCCAAAAGATCGACTGTGTTGATCCACATATCGGAAGCTCACCCAGTCGTTACATGAATTTGAGCATTGTGGATATGCCTCAGCCTGATGATCGACCATTCTGTTCATGGTGCAAAGATCTAATACTGCATATACGAATGTTAAGGCGTTGCTCACGCTTTGTATCCTCGAATTAGGCAGGAGCAAAACCAACCCCGTGCCATATGGACAAGGTGTTTTCTTAGCGGCTCATCTGGAGCGCTTCTGGGTAAATGTACTTCGCTGAAGGAAAATGGCGTGAAATTAACACACTGCGAGCGGATTAGGACAGAAGATATTCCTGACAAGCACCATGTACATTATTATACCAATACTACCAGCAAGCATTACTGTATCAGTGCAATGAATTTAATGCATTAGCACCAACATAGTACGCTATAATTGTAGCGCCTTATAGTGTCCTAAACAGCCCCATTGCTGGGCCCACTGGAACAAAGAGCGTAACATCAGTTTTCTGAACGAATTTTTGGAATTTGTCCAAGCAACAGTGACAGCTGATCATGAAAGGTTTGGAGATCAGTAGAGTAGCTGCAGATTTTAGTGATGCAGATACAGGTGTGCTGTCGTTACAGCTCGATCTATGGCTTTCTCGTGGACTACAGCCACCATCTGAAACTCAGCATTGAGGCCGTCGAATGGAAGAAGGGGTCTAATGAATTCGAGAAAGACAACATATTGCACAAATGGGGTGATGAAGAAGCGTGGCCTATCACAAAACAGCCTGATTTTAACGAAACGTTGCAGAGAACTTACGAACGCTGGAAAGAATTGAAACTTGTATGATTTTTTCCGAATGTATATTGCTCGTATGAAATGGTTTAACTCGAAGACTTTTGAGATTGTGTGGGTGAGCGCCAGTTTATCTTTTAGCAACAATTAGAGGATGTTTGGTTGAAACTCAACCAAAAGATCGTACACGATAAAATCTTACCATACAACTGATACAAGCAAGCATTTGATCGAGTTTTTAGGAATACAAAAATGGATTTTCACTTGGTGTGTCATCTGAACAATTTTTAATTCATCGAGATACATTTCCGTAATCGATGTAAGCGCTGTAAACTAACATAGTCGTGCATACTTTACAAATGTGCTGTTCTAACAATAAGAACACTATCAGTAGTATGTAATGGTGCAGTTATGACGACGGGATGTGTCCAGTGTTAGCCGTCAATGTTGATAGTACGAACAATACGAGTACGGATTATCAGAAAGCTGCGCGGAAGTCAGTCCAGATTTACCGAAGACTTTGCCCTCAGCATCACAATAAAGGCTTTTGGTCATGTGATGCTGAGATTGTAGCGATTCACAGCCTTGTTCATATGTAAACCAGTGGAAACTAAACTTGAAACAATGGGAGAAGTTGCAGCTTCTGCGCCCGCCAACTCAGTGCTTTACCACATGCATCAGTCGAGTCTGCGACACCCGTGCAAATTTGCAATGGCAGCGCGGCGTTAGGAAATTAGCCGATTATTCTCACGGTCGTCTGCCCCCAAAGAGGAAGAGAATAAAGGCTAACGAATCACAATATTTGCTGATGTCATGTATGAACTGATAAAACTGAGTTCGAATGGATTCTGCTATCTACCATAGGCAAGCGAAGCCATTCTTACTGTAAAGATTGTGGTTAACTTATCAAGTGCGTGATAAGTGTCAGCATCACATACAGTATATGGACTGACCACGGAAGTCTAAAGTATAGTTCACTCTGTCATGCGGCGCTGCACACTTTTTTTGATACCACCGCATACGTTTCTGTCAGAACATGTCACATGTTAAGGTGCTGTCTGTTGACCGGTTTCGGCGAGTTACCAGACTGTGCCAGTACACTTCAGTTGAGGAGCTAGGGTGGTTTGCTCTGACCAATCAATATGAAGATCCGGAATTAAAGGACTACATTGCAGACAGAAACCGTCGGACGCTACGGAAATTATCCGATCAGTGGGACGAGTTGCGCGACTTTAATTTGGATGACTGTTGGCCGTTTTTCGAACAACATGCACAAGCATTTCCTACGGCTACGGGTGACTGGACGCCGCTATTTAACATGCGTTCATGGATGCAGGACAACCAGAAAGCGTTCAACGATTTCAGGTAAACATGGAAAGCTAAAAGATCAATTAATCGCGTCGGTGGTAAAACGCTCGTCATTGCAGCCCACATATTGTTTCTTCCGGCGGACACTTGAAACAGATAATGGATATGCCGAACAGCGTCATACGTATACGGGACATCGCTAGAAATGCCGAGATTGAACGGCTGAACTATGTAGCATGCAAGCGTAATGGTATTATATATTTGGCGCGCTATAAATTTCGGGATTCTACTCCAGCTTGGAAAAAGGCGTACCGGTATCGCAGCTCATGAAGACTGCGCAATGCTCAAAAACAGATGCTGTTGGCAGACAACAACGTACTGTCTTAACTCTGTTTTCAGAACGCATAGATTCGAGCAGCTTGTAACTCGAACATCAGATGGTACGAAAGAGAATCCGGAGCTTGGAATGACTATGTTCGAATACCCATATTCAGTTTTCGGTAGAACTATCGGCCAGACACGGCTTTTGTACTCTCAGTACATCGACTGTTTCGATCCACATAGCGGCAGTGCGCCCAGCAGCTACTTGAACCTTCACATCGTCGACCATATCGTCGCTCCGCCTAATGATAAAAGATTCTGTTCATCATGGTAAGAGCTAAAAGTTCTTACTGGAAAATATATGTTTCGACGGTATATTTGACCACTTCCCTTGTTTTGATGCGTCTGCCATAGGAGGGAGCAAAACCAAAGTCGTTCTACTTGGACAAGGTGTTTCCTGAGCGGTTCGTCTGAAGCGCTTCTTGGCAGGCAAAGTGACAATCAACTGGTACAATGCGAGCGGATCAGGGCTGAAGATATTCGTGACAAGTTACACGTATGCTGTTGTACTCTTATTGAACCGTACTAGCAGCAGAAAATGGAGTAACAAGCTCTAATAGCACTACTTTCAGTGTCCTAAACAACCCCAGTGCTGGTGCCACTGGAGCAAAGAACGCCATATCGCCTTTCTGAACGAATTTCTGGAATTTGTTCAGGCAACAGTGGTAGCTAATTATGAAAGGTTTGAATAGGTCGCTGCAGATTACTGTGATGCAGATGTGAATATTTTGACATTACAGCTCCGTTTATGGCTTTCTGGTGGATTACGGCCACCAGAATGTACTGGCCATTGAGGCTGTTGAATGGAAGAAAGGATCCGCTGAGTTTCAAAGCAACAACATCCTGCGCAAATGGGGTGGCGAAAAGGCGTGGCCTGTCGCAAAACCGCCAGATTTTGACGAAACTTTGAAAAAGACTTACGCATCTTGGAAAGAATCGAAACTTTTGTGATTTCAGTCGAACTCGTTTTTGCTAATATGGAATGTTTTAGCTGCATAATTATGATGTATGGGCCAATGCCAGTTTGATCAAAGCTCTTATTGAGCTCTAGCGTATCTGGCTGACCTTTTGACGAAAGGTTATTAGCGATAAAAATGATCGAGACGGTTGATCGAGTTTTCAGGCATTAAGAAATCAGTTAATCACCACGTAGTTTTACTTGGTGTCAGCAGAAAGAGGGTTATAATTTTCATCTACTGTAGCTACGTTTCCGCACTTCGTGTAACAGCGTTGTTAACCAGCGTGGGCCTATGGTCTCTATCGCCACCGAAAAGAGAACGTGTCAATTGGTCAAACAGTTACCGAAATGAACCGGAAAACAGGGAAAGCATATTACTGTGCGATAGTTAATAAGCCCTTGAAATGAAAATTAATGATCAAGTGGAAAAGGGTTGCGACGCCGCAGGACTCCACTATCGAGCTCGCTAAACTGTCATGTATTCAAAGATTTGTGCAGGAGTGAAACATACAAAGAGCCACTGTGCCAGCACTTTGTATTCAATCCCTATGAAATTGTTTGATTCTGTAGACTTCTTTACGTTTGAGATACTACGGCAGTGCTGTACAGGTGATCGGCCTTCTCGGGTTCGTGCCCGTATGCTGGAAACTGAGTTCGTAATTGATCTAGTAATTCGTACGCACTTCTGGCTTGTAACAGTTCAAAGGGTAGTAAACAGGAATCTGGTTGGTAGTTGAGAAGGTATATTTTCTCTTATAACTAAGTATACATACATTATGCATACTTGTACATGAGCTGCAGACAAGGACATAATTTAATGGCAAAAGCCGCAGCATTACAAAAAGTAGACATGTACAATTGTACATAACTGCAGAGATGTACAT
Source organism: Paramacrobiotus richtersi (assembly GCA_034698045.1). Lineage (NCBI taxonomy): Eukaryota > Metazoa > Tardigrada > Eutardigrada > Parachela > Macrobiotidae > Paramacrobiotus > Paramacrobiotus richtersi. The sequence continues at coordinate 22,262 of JAQGAU010000373.1, forward strand.
GACCAATTTGTCGGCTGCGGCCGAGCTATCTGGTCCCTGAGATCGGTGGATGCATTGTGCTTGTGGTAGGTGTAGTTATCATAAAAATAATCTCGCTGTGGCTGTGCTGTACTCGGGTACTTAAAAGTTAACCCAACTCAACCACACATGGTACTTCCTAGTTAAAACGACACCCATAGTGCTACTAACGGAGCTGACTGGAACTGATTTCTCTGAACTTCTGCCGCTTTTGTAAGGTGGTGCACTGGTACTGGACCCATACCTAGGCATACAAAATAACGGCAGTGTAACGGCAAATACTTGACATGTTCTCCTACCGGTGTGGTTACCACATGTTTATAGAACGGCAACCGTAAGCGTCTAGAAATCGCAGATGCGCATCTGCTACCCGCAACTTAACCAACGTACACTTCTGTACAACCATTATATGATTTAACACGGTGGTACAACTAAACTAAACACAACTGATATTCTAACTGATCATACAAACTGCGGTATTACAGACTGGTAATAAACCAACAACGGCAAGCAGAAGGCGCTAGAAAACATTGCCGACACTTCAGAAAGAAGTAGCAGGCATTTCACCTGTCTTTATCATAAAAATATGGATACGAAAAAGGAACTTTTTGACACGGACATATCCGTGTTGAAACGCTTGTCCGTATCACAAATCGTGCTTGGTATTGCTTTGCTGATCGTTTCCGCCTCAAGTAAGTGATTAGCGAAGCCACTCGAAACAATATTGTTCCGACAGGCAAAAACAGAATTTGAAAATTGCAATTGTCATTTAACCAACCGATGATGTTTTCTGTAGAATTCTAGATTAGTTAACCGTACAACCGGTACAGTCCTAACCCCGGTTTGTTGTTTCAGCAACGGGAATAGCCGTTCATATCCTCTGGCAAATGCCATGGGGTGTCCCGCCCCTGCTTTTTTATGCCGTTTCGCTGGAGTTAATGATCTGCCTGGTTTCATTGTTTATTGGATTCTTTGGTGTGTATACGGTTCGTAAGCCCGTTCGGGTCCGACGCCAGTTCGAGATCCTGACCTTTGCCACATTTGTCAACGCCGTCTTGATCCTTCTGGCACTGTCCATGGATGCCATAGCGATGTTATTAGAACTCAGCATGCTTGACAAAATTCAAGCGTACTCTTTCAGTCAGATAAATCGATCTGTACCGGTGTTTGATATTATGGTACATTTGCTGTTGGTTGGTCTCTTGATCACCACCTTCCAGGTTGCGAACATAACGAGATTCAATGCCCTGGTGCTCGGCGCGGAACCGGCAACCGAAGTTGTGCGTTTTCGAAAGGAGAAGAACTTGGTCAAGGAGGAGGCTTACGCCGTGGCTGGCCCGGTTGAACCACTGATTAACGTTTAAGAATTCTAACATCCTCTAACAGTCTTCCAGCTGCCTGCATTGTGTAAACATGCTTTCTTGCAGTCCATTCTACTAAAAGTATCTTGAATGCTTTCGATTCGAACGGTAACGAACCGTTTCGCGATTGCATTATGAGTGTTATATACTTTTGCATTAGGCGCAGTTTCCGGTCTGCGCAGTACTAAAATTCACTTGAAAGTTTCATGAAATATGTGCCTTCTTGCAAAAGAAAGGAATTCTTCGGCTTAATAAAATGTTTTTTGAGCGCTTTTGTTCAGACTGATGGTACTCTAGTTTCGTTCTAGGTATGACATGTGCAGTTGACAAAAGTTCTTCCCACGGGAAAGGTGATCTTCCAGTGTACGTTATGGGACATGGTACGCCCAAGAGTCGACTACTATTAAACAATAAAGCGGATCGTTGTATAGATGGCATACAAGACTGCTATGACGTTGTAGTTAGCACTCCAAACATGTCAAATTACTTAAAAAGAGCTTCTATTTCTTTTCGCTTCGCCGGCACTCCTCCTAGTCTTCTCACCATGACACAGATGTAAACGGCCAACGAAAATGATACGCCAGGCACCAAGAAAAACATAAAGGAAAAGGACAGCTGTCCTGTCCGCAGATGTTCCATTCCTGCAAGTATGGCGATGAACTCGCAGGTATCCACCAGCATAACAACGGCATGAAAGCAGGCAGCAGCGATATTCAGGTTAGCCAGGATGACAAAGTAGTAATCTCCACTTATTCTTTTCACGAGCATATGGAAACCGACGCTGGCTGCTGCTATGCTGGCGATGCAGGCGGCCAGTTGTGTCATGAATATACGTTCGACCAAGGGAATGTACCAAATAGGAATTCTGCCAGCGGTAAATGCTAGAATTTAAAGCATACTTAGTAATCAGTGCGTGTACGAACTGATTGAACAAAAGTACGTACCAAGAAACGGGGATAAGATGCCTGCGAAAAACTGTACTACGACACATACCGTCACAGGCATTGAAGAATTCAATGTTGCCATTTTATTGAAAATTATTTGATGCAGAATTGCAGACAGAATAGTGCGTTAGTTTATTAAATTATGTTACAGTATTATTTTTGATGCAACAGTGTTAGCCGAGTTTCTACTTGCACACCATCTACAGTATATGAACGTCCGTTCATTTGCAACGCGTTTCGAAAAGCATGCGGTCTGGCAAACGGTGCTCTATCTAGCTTTAAGATCGACAAAAGCGTTGTAGGTGGAGCAATGCCGGGTTTAATATCATGAGAAACTATCTACAAGGAAAAACACCCAAACAAATGTACATGGCCTGAATTACAGTTCTGAAGTTTAAAATGCCAACAAGAGTGTGATTTTGATTAGCATACTAAATGTGTAGGCCTACTAAAGTGTCAGTTGTTTCTTGAATTATACTATACTTGAATTACTATGTTTCTTAATATGTTGCTGGATCATCACCGGCTTTACGGAAAGCTTCTATAAATACTGTTTAGTTATTTTGAATGTTCCTCGGTTCACATATTCACTAACAAAATCAGAGATGTTTAATGTTCTAATTTTAAGGCACACAGACACAGCCAACAGTACATCCAGTACTTTAATTTCTATTCCGACACACATAGTTAGATACACAGTATTGCCAACATGCGAGACGCTAAAAGACAGCGCAAAGCGATAACAACAGCTACGTGTTAAAAAAACAGAAAAACAGTATATCCTAATGCTAACTATGCACGTTGTTCGAATGCTGACGTAGAAATTAATAAGGTTTTCAATATTATGGCAGAATATAAAAAATTGTAATGTACCGCTCCTTTTCTATGCATATATCGTCAAAGTTTGGGTACGTACAGTCACTACAGTGCGCTGTTGTACAATACGACGACGTTGAGTGATTTAATAGCATATACTTACTGTACAACTCGATCGTATAGAGCCGATCGTTCTCTACTGTGAGGCACACGTGCCAACCGCGTGATGCGATTTGTCGATAAGTTGCTCAAAGAATATGTCTATCAGTTCCTTTGCTTTCAGCATAACAGATAACAGTTTTGTTATCTTTTTTGCTAGTGGCATAATATTATAGTGTTGGTGATCTTTATAAAGCTTGATTCCATCAGCAGCAAAACACCTCATTAGGGATCTTTGCGGCCAGATAAGTCTTGCTGAGTTCGACGGTGAAATGGAAAGTTGCAAGTCAAAGTGTGTAGCTAAGGTTGTTGTTGTTGGGGCTGGTGCCGCGGGAATTGCGGCTGCCACGGCACTGTATAAAAACCATTTCCATGTGGATGTGTTTGAAGCATCGGAGCGTATCGGCGGTCGGATACATACGCATCGAACGGAGGAAGGTAATATTAAATTTTTATGCCAGTCAGCAACCCAGCACTTGTAAGTTAGCGGCAGCCGGTATACGTAGCGACATGGCTTTCTGCGGCCACAGACAGTGGTAAAGCCAACAGTTGTGTTGTAAGCACGGGTACGTGTGGTACACAGTTTATGCGTACGATACGTACACGGTATCAGAATGTACATTAAGCCCTACGGCGGTTCCAGGTAATAAACTATACTATACTTTGTATACTTTAAAACAGTGTACGAGTATGTAATGTTCGAACTTCAACAAGAGCAGGTAGCTATAGTGCAGGAGGATACTATGATTGCTGTGCCGCTCTCCGGCTTGCGCTGCAGTAAAAAATGTTTCTCCCAAATTAATAACCGCACGCATCCCTCTCGTATGTATGTTCACTTGACCCTCACATTCTTATGGACAGCAGATTTACTGACAGAAACTTATTAGATAGTTGCTAAATAATTGCACTTTTGTGTTTTCTTGTCGTAAAATAAAATTCAAAAAAAGGATAACACTGTAACTGCTGATGAAGGATACAGCAATAAAAAATGTTTCGGACTCTCCGGTTTTGTGCGCATCTTGGGCGTGAATTACCACTTGTCACGCTAAACAGACTAATCAAAATTCGGCTGTAAAATTACTCAAATGCGATGTGTCAGCTTATCCACCGAGTAGCCTGATAAAAAACATTACAGTCGACCAGCTGTAGTTCTGTTGCAAAAGAAGTAGTCCAAACAAACCGTACGGAAGTAAAGCATTCCGAAAAGAAGAAGATGTTCAGAAGCAAAGTTAAATCTTTTCAGGATGGGTGGAACTAGGAGCCCAGTGGGTACATGGCGAGCAGCAGTGGCTTTACGATTACGCTGCCGCTCATGGAATACTTGGCCGATCAATCGTCATGGCTGAAGAGAGCGCAGTTCTTCGCGAAGGCGGAGCCGAGGTACAAAACTTCTTCTTTCAAATTTTAAGGAGTTGTGGTTACAATTGTGCCATTTACTAAATACTCCTTGTTTTACTCCTTGCTACCGAGTGCTTACTCCTTACTACTGTTTGCTCCGCATTAGTACCTACTCTAAGCAGAAGTATGTTGCATTCGTTTCTGCAGTCATCACTCTGGTATTTCTCTGCCTAGTTATCCACAAATGATTTTACCAACCTTACGGACAAATCAAATATTTTCGGAGATAAACTGTCCAAAGAAGAACTGCAAAAAGTGAACCCACTGGAATCAGTTGGCAGTTTCCTTAAAAATATTTACGAAGAAAATAGCCGTGATTTGATTGACGCCGGCAAAACGGAGCTGGAGGCAGCGTATGATTGGTTTGTCCGGTAAGGAGCATTCGTTCGCAGTATCACCAGAATCCAGAATCATAAAATACAACAAACAGGGTTACGAAAATGGATGCCGGTGCCGACACGCTCCACGATGTTAACGTCAAAAACTACATTGACGAGACTTGCATTGGGAACTACAATCACCAGCTCAGCTTGCCCTTGGCTGACCTTTTCAACCATATCCGAAATGTTCCGAGGGAAGGACCGCAACTCCCGTTAGACAGCATTCACCTCAACACTACAGTTGAGTCAATAGAATTCCTTAGCGGAGTCAACAAAGTTCAGGTCACTACGGAAAAAGGGGATACAATTCTAGCGGACCACGTGATTGTTACCGTTCCACTGGGTGTTCTAAAAGCAAGGCGGGACACATTATTCCGAACACCGCTTCCCGATCGGACACGCCTGGCAATTGACACGTTAGGATATGGGACGGTTGGAAAGGTGGTGTGTTTCTATGAGAAACCATTCTGGAAGGAGTGGAAGTTTGATTATGTACAAGGAGATGTCAAGGCGTTTTCGTTGTTCTGGGATGGAGATTTGGAGAATTTCCAAACCGACCCTGAAAAGCGATATGTGAGATACGTTCTTTTAGTAACTGTTTACCAGTTTAGCGCAATTAGCTTTTTGTCTGTTACAGATAGATAAACCTTGGTTTCGAGCCATTCGAAGTTTCGTGGTAGCGCAATTTTGTCCAAATGTGTTGGTGGCGTTTCTTGCTGGTTCGCAAGCTGCAACCATGGAAAAGTTATCAGACGAGGAGGTTTCAAGAGACATCACGTTACTGTTGGGGAAGTTTACCAATGCTACTGTCCCAAAGCCGAAGCGAGTACTAAGGTATTAGTACTACTGTCGTTCATTGAAACGTTACGAAATCAGCACCAGTTGATCACACAAACATTTCAAAGTTGCTCTTCGCATTCAAATATCTATAATATGTATAGCATTCAAATATCTACTCCACAAAGTAAGCTGAGAGAATCCTGACTTTGCAAAATGGTCTGCAATTTTTGCAGGAGCGGATGGTCTTTGGACAAGAATTTTAACGGCACTTACAGCTACTTATCCCAGTCGGCAAGAAAAGTTGGCATTTCCGCGGAAGATCTTGGGCAACCGGCGTGGGGATACGATACGCTTATAGAAGGACGTACTGTCCAGGTGACAAGTGACAGTTTTGTATAACAGTACAAATTCTTAATGACGCCGGTAATTCAGGTACCTGGGCTGATGTTCGCTGGCGAAGCGACCCATCCAAAGTACTTTTCCATGGTACATGGCGCGCTTTTGTCGGGCTGGAGGGAAGCCGATCGGCTGATCCAGATTTACGGAAATGGAATGGTCAAAAGTGAACAGCAAAACTGGTTCTATGGAGCTTGATACGGTCAATTACGGCGCGCTTGGTTGGGTGTTGGGGCAACCATCAGCGCATGCAAACATGTGGTTTGGTTAGAAAACCTGCGACAGTAATTTAGCCGAAATTGCATGGAACGATGACACAGCTGTTCTGTACGATCTGGTTTTGTACCTTTGGTAGAATTTCTAACAAAACCTACTATTCTGTCCAAATGTCTTGCGGAACTTTCTGTAATGGTATATTTCCAAACGATTTTACTGTATAGCGAACCTTTCGTGACCTGCCAGAAACGCGCGCAGCGACATTGAAGTTAAACACAAATTACACAATTACAGAAATGTCGGTTAGACTTTACTATGGCATCAGAATATAGAATCTGCCGATGTGCAGTGGTATATGGATGACTATGTGATCTCGGACTGCTTCCGATAATTTGTTGCTGGCAGTTACTGGTGCATCTGGCGATTTCGTAACACGACTATAATATAAAAGCACAGGAAACACACAGCTGAAAATGTACAAACCTGTAAGCAAATACTATAATCGATATTACTGCGAAGTGCGCAGACGTGGAATACATGTCGCGCATTAACCACAACAAAAGCGATGTAAACTGGAGACCGATAAAGGCACCTAATCCAGGCATAAACCTTGTTGATGCTTTTTCCATTAGTGGCATCGCCAGAACAAGATTCTTAATCGTATAGATTTGCCATTCGGTCTTGAATCCTTTTGTCACATTTGGTGCTAAACACCTCCTACTCATGTAAAAGCCTGAGTTACGGAGTAGCACCGTGGTTACTTCCTTTGTAGTATTTATACATATTACGGCTTGTTTGAGAAGGTGCGCGACAGTAATACTGTGCGTTTCAAAGAATGCATGAGCTATGGTAAAAATAGTCATAACAATTGGGATACTTCGACAGTGGCTGCAGGATATGCCACATAATTAACGGATCACGGAATATTGCACCCGCGCGCCCAGTGCTTTGGCATATGTGCAATATCCGTGACCCGTAAATT